>PVIA01018451.1:0-12756 GCA_004024845.1 Tonatia bakeri | reverse complement strand
CCTTCATTTCTCTTATTGTAGCCTGCATTTGTTCATCTAATTTATGTCCAAAGTCTACCAATTCTGTGAGCTTCCTGATCACCAGTGCTTTGAACTGTGCATCTGGTAATTCTGCTATCTCTTGGTCACTTAAAAAAATTGGTTCTGGGGCTTTCAAATATGTTTGAGCCATCTTTTTTATTTTCCTTTGGTTTGGTTGTGGCTGTTTCGTAAGGGCGGGGGAAGCCTTAGGTGTTCACCAGGGCGGGCCACCTCAGTCGCTGGGTTATGACGTTTTATGTGGGGGCGGGGTCTGAGAGGGAACAATGGCGCCTGCTCCACTCTCTCTAGGACTTCCGCCCCCTCCACTGCCTCCCACAAGCAAATTGGGCCCTTCCTGTGCTGGCTCCCGGGCGGTGGGTGGTGGGCTTGTGCACTTTCTCAGACTCTGTGGGCCTCCCCGAGAAGTCCCCTGTGAGGCTGAGAGAGTCTCCCGGCCTTAGTTCCCAGATGGGGCTCTTAAGCTTTGAAACGCAGTGGCTCTGCCCGTTTTCGCTTAGTTTGTGCAAACGTGTGGCTGCGGACAGCTAGCTGCCCTGTATCCCTCACTGGGTCTGCCAGTCGCCTCCGCGCCCAGGGTCCGCCACCGGTCTGTCTGTGGCCGTCTCCGCCCCATGCCCGCCAGCCAGCGCTTCTTCCCGCCAGGACCCCTGGACCCCTGTCCACAGGCGTCCGACTCCACCGCTCCTTACTGGTCTGGATGTACTGGAGCCCGACTTCTGTTCAATTAATTTCTCTCTATTCTGGTTGATTCTTGTTTCTCAATTTTTGTTGTCTTTAGTTCTGGTTGTGCGAAGAAGCACAATGCGACTGCCTATGCCTCCATCTTGGCCGGAACTCTAACAGTATTTTCTTACTTATATAAAACAATTCTCTAGAAGAATTATAAGTATTTTTTTAACTTACCTGGTGGTGGTAAAGACTCCATATACTACAGGATTTCTTTCATCTCTTGTGGGGAGTAAGTAAATATCTTCTGTTAATGGGAAAAAAATAATGATTCACTATAGTTTTATTTTTTTTTGAGTTTACATGTTTGCTTTTTTCCTTTAATAATCCAATATTTTTGAGACTCTAAACAGTATATAAAATGAAGATAACAGTGAAAGCCATTACATTACTACAAAATAAATTAAGGGTAAAAGACTGATTTTCTTACTAGCTATGTGACATGGAGTTGGACATTTAACCTCTTAAATGTTTACTTCAATCACCTATAAATGGAATGGTTTGCTTGATAACCTCCATGACTGTTTCCAATTAGGAGTATGTGATTTCACATAGAATAGAAATTAAAACTATAGGTGATTTTTATCCACCAGCATAAAACAGTATTGTCCTGCAATTCTGTCAACTTTCTAGTAATTCAGTTACCTTTTTGGTAAAAGTATGAAAATAGCTATACAAGTACTTGTGCACCATTATACTTGTGTGATTTCTTGTGCAGCATTGACACTAAAATGTGTGTAAATAATATTTTTAAAAGATTATTTAAGATGTGAGCATGCTTATATTCAGCATTAGGGATCATCCATGTATACTGAACAGATATTAATACTATAAAATATAATACTGACAAAATCATCAATGATACAATCATTTTTGCATTGCCCACAAAGACAAGTTCAAGAAGATATATGAACCTGAAAAAGCTCCTTCTAGAATTAGCCTTGAGAGGAATAAAGAGGAAGAATGAAGGAAAGAAACTATATTATGATTCTGAGAATGTATTTTTATTAACAAGTTGGAGGGACAGACTTCACCAGATCTCCTGAGCTCTCCAGCAGGGGGCATCCACAGAATAAGGAACCCAAGGTCCTGCTACCCACAGATAGACAGAGCTCTTTTCAAAGTAAAAGACTACATGAAGAAGAGAGGGCATTGCAGTCCCAGAGCTCCTATTTTTCAGTCTCTTGCTGTAGTTGAACTTTGAGGGTGCTGACGAAGAAGAGTTGCTTCATCCAGTGGGCGCCCAGACCTAGAGCTCCTCTGCGCTCTCTGTGTGTGCAGGTTTAGTGAGAACCTCTCCGGTAAGTTTTACTGGGCTACACAAGTGAGAACTGGGGCTCAAATTTAAAAAAAATTCTGTATTCATAAGGCACTAAGACTTCTTTTTTAAGAAAAATAAAACATGTGACTTACGAAGCTCATCAAAATGAGTATCTGCCCCATCGCTTCCAGGAATTGAGCAAATCAGTCTAGCCTTAAGAAAAGTCGTCCATTTGTTTATCAGGCTGCGTTGTCCTCCTACATCATTCTGAAAAAAAAAAAAAAAAAAGGAAATAAAGATACAGATTTACTTTCAGGATCTATCACCAAATGAAATTGGTGGTGATTACCGGCAGTGTCTTACAAATACCATTGCTTACGGAGACAGAGAGCCTACATACTTTAGTCTTTGAACTTTAAAATAAAAGAAAGACAGTTTTGTCCCTCAACATTATATGTTTTTCTTATGGCTAAAGAAATACAATGTAAGTGGCATGCCTCTACTGAATAAGTATCTGCATGTAAAGCTACAACTAGTAAATAAGGCAGCTTGGAATCAACTCCTATCTCAGCCAATTTTTGCTCAATGGCCTACAAAAAACTATGTACTTCTCCAATTCTCTGTTTTCTCATAGATAAAATATGACTAATGCTTTGAAATGTGACTATTTTGATGACTGAATGAAAGATATATGTGAAATGTTTAGCATGTTGAACTTGTATAACTGCTAGCACTGACTTGTATATTTTGCATATGATTTAGGTCACTATTTACATCCTTAGAAATATAAAAAGTTTCCCAAATTTAGTGCCCTATTAACTAAACTCCAAGGCAACATAAATGTATATATATATTGTAATATACATATAAAAACAATCTTGTCTTTCCATATTTTATTATACTCTGAAACATTTCATTAAAAATTTCTTTAGATAATTAGTAAAACATAAGCATTTTAATCAATTAAACTGAATAAACAGGGTTATTATGTATGCCACGTGCCATTGAGTTGGCTCCAACTCCTGGAGCCCCTATGAATGAGCAATGACCACAAAGACTGGCCCTTGGCAGCCCTGCTTGGCTCCTGCAGACTATGGTTTCTTTCATGAAGTCAATCCATCTCAAATTTGGTCTTCCTCTTTTCCTGCTGCATCTATTTCCCCCAGTATCACTGCCTTTACCAAACAACCCTGCCTTCTCATGATGAACCCAACGTAGGACAATTTCAATGTTGCTGGTTTTGCCTCCAGTGATGTTTCAGACTTAATTTTCTCTAGGACCCACATATTTGTCTTTCTGGCAGTTCCAGCTATCCACAGAACTCCGCATCAACCGTATTTCAGATGCACTGTTTTTTTCCTATTAGCCTTCTTCATCCAACTTTTGCATCCGTACATAGTAACTGGAAAAACAAGGGTGTGGATGATCTTAGCCTTGGTCTCTATTGACACATTTTTTTCTTAATCTTTCCTAATTCCTGTACTGTCATCCTTCCAAGTCTCGGGCTTCTCTTGATTTCTTGGTTACAATCTCCATTTAAATTGATGACTGACCAAGGTAAGCAAACCTTTAACAACTTCAGTTTCTTCATTGCCTATGTTGACATTGTGTGTTTCTTCTGTAGTCAGATTTTTGTTTTCTTGATGTTCAAATACGGTCCTGCTTTGGCACTTTCTCCTTTCACTTTCATCAGAAGTCATTTCAAATCACTGCAACTTTTCGGTCCAGTAAGATGGTGTGCTCTGCATATCTGTAATTATTGACATTTTTCTCCAATTTTCACTCTTCCTTCCTCTGAGTATAGCCCAGTTTTTCTTATATGTTCTCTATACAGATTAAACAAATATGGAGATAAAATGTATCCTTATCTGACACCTTTGCCCATAGGAGACTGTTCAGTCTTTCCTTATTCTGTCCTGACTGGCTTGCTATCCACAATACAGCTTACATGTCAGGATGATCAAAAGCTGAGGTACGTCCATTCCTTTTAGAGCAACCCAGAGCTTTTCATGATTGATGCAGTCAAAGGCTTTACTGTGTTGTCTATACAACATAGACTAACTAACCTTCTGAAATCCATTGGAACCCATCAGCATCCAAAAAAATGCTTGCAATTCGAGTGCCCCTTCCCTTTCTGAATCCAGCTTGAACATCGGGCATTTCCTAGAATGCAGAAGCCTTTGTTTCACCACCTTGAGCATCACTTTACTTCTGTGGGAGTTAGAGCAGTGGTCCTGTAGTTACTGCACTCCTTGGTATCTCTTTTCTTGAAGATTGGATGTATATTGAACGTTTCTCATCTGTAGACCATTGCTTTGTTTTCCATATTTCTTGACGTGGTTTTGTTAGGATTTTGACAAATTCAGTTTGTGTGGCTTGAAATAATTCTATCATATCTCATCTAACCCTGGTGATTTATTTCTTCCCAATATTTTCCGGGCAGCTTTCACTTCCCTGTCTAGAATCGCAGGTTCTTTCTCAGAGGATCTTCTTTGGAGGTGTCGGGCATCCTTCTGTCTCTTCTCTATAGATTCCCAGTAGACACTTTCTACCTCCCCTTCCTTTTCTCCTGGTCTGATAATGTGCTTCCCTGTAGGCTTCGCTTAGCATTCCTAGTTCAAGTTTGAATTCCCTTTTTACTTCTTGAATCTTCTGGTAGAGATCTCTTATTTTTTGTTTTTCTATTGTTTTCTTCTATTTCCTTACTTTGACTATTTTAATAGCCCCCATCTCTATTTGATAGTTGCTGAAAAACTGCATTCAGAATTATAATCTTGCATTCGTCACTTTTCATTATTGAATCTTGCCTGCTTTTAGTAATTTTTACAGTTTCTTCTGTCATTCAACCTAACATGATTACACTATTAACAACTTATCATAAAAGACATATTCCTTATTTTCAATTTAATGTCTCTATAAACATTAAATTAATGTGATTTTTGTTTGAATCAACTAGATCTGCTATGCTTATGATAAATAAAATGAGACTATTTAAAAATAAATTTGGGGCCACTATTTCTATTAATATATTTAGTTTTAAATATAAACTCTACAAAAAGTTTTATCTTTCATTTAATTTTTGTTCTGTAAAGTTAATAAAAAGTTCACTGTCAAATTCCAAGTCTGAATATTTAGGAACGGCTTTCCCAGGCCTTCTTTTATCTCTGAAAATTAAATTAAATTAGAAAAAAAATAATCTAAATGACCACTTCAAACAGTAGAATTGAAAGTCATATAAATCGTTGCTATTCTTGAAGAAAGAGAAGAGAGGAAAAAGACCCTTTTTTGTATTAGCATGGGTATTATGGACATCCAATTTTTAAGAAGATGTAATGATAGTAACAGAACAAATTTTGGAAAACTCTTAGAATAGAGGCAGAGCTAAGAAGGCAGCTGAAGGCCCTTACGGCCAGAGACCCTAGCACTCTTTATAGCTTCAGTACCTAATAGCAAAGGTATGCTGTGACACCCACAGTTAATCATATTTTATGCCTCCATCTGTTAAACAACAGAATTATTTTCAGTAATATATCTATTTAATTATTACTTAATTATAGTTACTAATGATTACTTTATTGAATTGTTCTTTAGGTTTAAAACAAATAATTTTAAAAGAATAATTTTGAAATTTAAAGACATCTAAATTAAATAAAATATTTTACTTATGAACTAAAATGTGCATTTAACAAACAAGATATCACACCTCACGGTTTGCACTATGTCTCACTGTTTTAAATTTTAAATGATTCCAAGTCGTCATGAACTTACTTTTAGAACATGTATGGAGCTGAGTTCATGTGTGTTGGAGGCTGACTGTACATATATGTGTACATATACATAATAGAAACACATGGTAACCACAACAATTATTTAGAACTTGGACAAACAGAAGACTTCTGGCAGCTGTATTTTGGCACTGCTACTTTTTAGAATTGCTGACACATGGTGATAATAAAAAGCAAATAACAGCTAGTTTAATTTCTAATAGTTTTTAATACTCATCAGAAAATCTACTCCTTTTTTCCTTTAACTCAACATCTATTCCAGGTATGCCACTAGCACCCTGCTTGCCCGAGGTTTAATAAACGCACATTTAATAATTAGTGATTAACTAAAATGCAAGATAAATTTGAAAAAGTATTTAGAAAAGTATAGAAAAACTATAGATGAATGCCTAAGAATTTGAGTCTCCTCTGTATTTTGTTTTTAGTGGGAAATTGAAGACAGGCTTCTTTGAAGAGTTAGAGTTAATACTATCTTTAAAATGACAGGTAGTTCAGACATGCGAAGATCAGTTCAGGAAATATTCTAAGCGCTGGAAACTGGGGGGTGAGGGAGACAATAGGTGGAATAATTCAGAATGTATATGAAGAACCACGACAAGTTTGGTTTAGACACAAAATGGGATAAACTAAAATAGTGGAGGAAAATATTATAAAAGTTAATTGAGGTAAGATCAAGGAAGATTTTGCTAGTAGGCAAGCATCTTTATGTTATTTAGTACACAATGAAGAATTACTAAAAAATATAGTAATCAGCAAAGAAATGATACAAGAGTTCTTTCTTAAGAAAATGAATATGTAACATTTTATAAAATAGCCTCCTAGAAACATGTATATAATTGCTCTTAAAATTGTATTTTGTGTATGGTGCTTCTATTAATTATTGTTGCTCAATAATAAAAATAATCTGTGTGTCAGCCAGCTATTGGATGATGTCATGTATCTGCATATGTGTGAAGGCAGCTTCATTTAGATATGGTTTTTGTTGTTAATGTTAATATCCTCAGATTGTTTAATAAATACATACCCAGATGTTAATATGAATGAGGAAATATTCATGCTTTCCCTTAATGTAATAATGAATTATGGGTTAATGTATAGCAGTATTCTAGTGAGAAAACATGTTACTTAGAATTATTCAAAAAGAAAGACATTTTTAAACAAATTAAAAAATACAAGGTAAGTTATTACCTTATATCTCTTGATCTCTCACATGACCCTTGACTTATAATTTTTCACATTCACATGCCTAGGCTTTATGTGTTTCATTTGTCAGAGCTCTAGTTGTATTAAGCAGAACTCTAGTTAAAATTTTTCAATGTATTTTTCTTACATACTTAGATATGTATTAAATTTTCATTGCATAATTGTATATTTTGAGAGAATCAGCAATACCAGAAATAGTGATGGTTCAATATATGCAAAGAAATATATCAACTATCATGAATAGATGCCAGGAACTATGTTTGGTTTCCTGCTTCACCCCTGCTTCGAGAAGCTGCTCAAATTATTTTGCTAAGTGAGTAAATTGATAGACTGAATATTTACTTAATGATATTCCTTTTAAAGATGTACACATCACTACTTCATCTTATAAAGGAGCAGTCGCATTCTCCTTTTAACATTTTATTAGATAAAATGGACAGTGAGTGTCCATTTTCAAACACTGTCCCTCTTTCTAATTGTAATTACCACCCACATTTAAGACAAACCATGAAAAAAATCCAACTATTCTACTATCTCCAAATTTGTCGGATCTATGCCATACTCTCATATTTTTTCATCTGACAAATGGAAATTGCAACCCTTTGAACAAAAGAATCTTCTAATGTATTTGGCCTACCCATTTGGCAGTATCCCCTGGCCCCTCAAGGAATAAAAACATTTTTAAAAATCCAGGTCAAAGATGAAAGCCACCTGCTGTCAGCAAGGAAACAAGTATGGTTTTAGGGATAATAGCTCTCAGGAATGGATTATAAGCATTTAATGACTGGATAGTAACTCTTACAGACATCCAGAAGCATGACCTGGATGGCAAAGTTCAATTCACAAGGAGTTGTATTTCTCCTGCAGGGAAGTGTCGGTTGGCTGACTGTTGACCAGCTCTCATTCCCTGGATTTGTTTGCAAATCCACACAATCCCCCCTGAGAACTTTAAGCCCAGAAGAGGGCTGAAAGGGACTTAACTACTTTTGTATTAAAGTGTCACCTCCTTGCTTATTTTTGTGAAGTTCTAAAGAACACAACCTCTCACTGACACAATAGATTTATTATTGAGATGTCAGAATCAGCAGCTTTTTGTCACCCCTCACTCCTATGTGTCTCCACTCTATTTATCACAGCTTCTTTGTGGTCAGATTGGCAAAAGCCTTGACATCCTCTACACGAAGATGCAGATGAAAGTAACAAAGAAATTAAATGTAAACAAGCCTGACCACAGGGGTTCAGTCTGGGTGGTGAGTGCAAAGGGTCCCTGCTTTCTTATTCCCTATAGCTTTTTATATGTTTACAATATTTTAAAAACTTTGAAGTCACTAATATAAAAGAAAAGAAAATTAAAATGAAACAATTTACAATCTTTCAGCAACTTTATAGTATTTTCGAGTCATTTGGGTGATGGCTGCATGTTATGAAATACTATGATCTTTCCATCACAGTAAGTACCAATGGGCAGATGGGTCGTGCGGCAAGTTACTGGTGATTCCCTTTTCCTTTTACTGTCCCAGCAAATTCCCGTCCTTATAAATCTTACCTAGACATGTAGAGTAGCTATAAGCTGTCACACATAAACTTTTATTGAGTGTGTCTTTTGACCTTTGGGTCACTATGCTGGGTTCATCTGATAGACACAGTTTTATCTATGTCTGCCCTCCTCGTCGAGGACCTCTCAGCACTTTATAAATATCATCATTTTCCCCTGTATATTGGGAAACAGAAGCTTGTGTCAAATGTAATGATGGGCTATCAGCTCCTATGCTCTTAAATCCTGAAGATTTTATAAATCAGTGAAATCTCCAAGACATTTGTGAATGTTATATTCTATTAAAATGTGAATGTGCATTCAGAAATGTGTAACCACACTGATAACTTTAAGTTGAAGGACACCAGGCTTTGCAAATCAATAAACAACAGAGAATCACATACCTTAAGTACTCAAACAAAAAAAAAGTTTAATGCTGGAGTTGGAGTTTATAAATTTTCCTTTGCTGAAAATTTACTTCTTTTGCCTAATGCTGCTCTTCTGCATCTTTGAGCAGAAATGCCGAGACACTTGGAAACCACGCTCAGCGTCTTTTGCACACCCTCTCCCTAGTTTTACCCAATAACATTTTTACCCAATAATAGTTTTAATCGATGACATTTCATCTCAAGAGATCTTACTTGAACCAACTCTGCCCACGTTCTTTTGAAATGTGGCCTAAAAACCACAGTCATCTAAGTCAGTAAAAATGTTTTCCATAACTGAAACTGTCACACTAAGGCAAACACACAGTTGACCCTTTTGGCAAATTTAACAAGTAAGATTAGGGCAATTTAATACTCCTGTGTTTTCTATGTAATGCCTGTCATACTTCACCACACCATTCATGTTTTTATCTGATATACCATTTAGAATAACAGCTGTATCTAGCAGGTTTGAAATGGACTTGTGTTGAAATTTGCCTTCTAGTCACCAAAAGATACATTTGCACCAGGGAACATCAGAGATATGATCACAGCAACTGACATTTCACAGCGACTGTCCAATCCGCTTTTTTCTGTGCTGCCTCAACCTTCACTGAGCTATTACTAGGGATAGATTTGAGAATCTTTGTAAACTTAACAAGGATGGTCTATATGGGTGTACATAAATAATAGGAATAATCCAAACATGGGATGGCCTATTTAGAAGCTTGAAATTATGATCAAAGTGTGAGGGAAACAATAACTAAAACTTGGAATAGAATCTCAAGAGTCTTCTAAAGGGCATTCCATATGCTATATTAAAGAAGATATTTTAATACATTAAATGAACTAATGAAAGATAATGAATTACACCCACTGAATTAAATCAGAGAACTATGCTGCATTTTTTTCAGCCTATGAGTCTTCTTTTGTAATATGCTATAACTATGTGTCATGCAGCTATTTCATTGAAATGCCCCCCCAAAAGTTCTGACCACTAAAATATAAAAGCAAAGAAAGAAAATAGTGAGTCTTCTACTTCATTTTCTAATAGTCTTGAAACACCTTAATAATAGAAGAAACACACCTATTCAAACTCAAAAAATCTCAAACAAAGGAGAGAAGAAAAAGCACACAAAACGTATATGACAGGTATTGAACACAGTAGTTTTTAAAGCGATCAACTCTGTAGAGGCTCTCAAGGCAAAATACAATTTTCTCTTGAAAAGGAACTCTAGTGTTTAGAGATGACTGTTTTTGATTTGCCATTGGAGAGTCGAAATGGAGAACATGTTTTTCTAACTGCTTCAAAAATTTGTAAAAATTATTAAAAATGCAGGACTTGGGTAACAAAATGTTAAAAAATTCAGTTTATAAGATTTAATGGATTAAAATTAGGTAAATCTAGACATACTAGGCAGTCTTTTTCAGGTAAGATCAGAGTTTACTAAATTAAAAATAAAAAGCTAAACCAGCCCTATAAACCCTTGCTAAGGAATTTCGGACAGGAAAACAGATGGAAGGGGAGCAAAAGCACATCTGTAACTCATGGGCTCTAAATCTCTCATTTAGGTTGTAAGTGACATGCTGAAAGTAAGCAAAAAAAAAAAAAAAAAAAAAAAACACAACCTGGCGGAGATCAATAAATACGGAAAGTGTCATCAGCCTAAAAACACAAATCTTCAAAGGCAGTAATTGTCCAAATAGGACCATATATCAAAACAGACAATGCCAGTGGAATGGAGGCAAAGGGCTATTCATTAGCCCCCCAGGCAAGTTATGTGGAAGGGCTATCCAACTGAATTCCTGGCATGGACAAAGGAAATACTGCAGAAGAAAAAAGAACTGGCATAACCTACAGCTAGAATCCGGAGTAGGCGAGCATAAGTAAGCTAATGGACAATGCTTCCAAAAATGAATAGAATCCAAAAATAATGCAAAACAGTCCCGGGATGGAAAGTTGTAAGCAAGCCTCACTGAAGTGACTAGAATTTCCACACATTGACTTGTAAGGGTGGGTCTTCAAGGGGCACACACATACACACACAGTAATGAGCACCACATAGACATAAAAAACAGCATCTGCAAGGACTAACTTGCAAAGTAAATATATACAAATTTTGGGAGAGAGTGCATTTCCTGCTCTTTCACCTGCTGGTTCAGTCAGCATTCATTGCCTTACCAAGAAGACCTGAGTAATTTACCACCTATGAAAGCAGTCCAGGGTGCAAGGTGTACCATTCAGGGCTTGAAAATATTGCCTGTTCTACAGAATCAGTGAATCACAGAGCCTGGCAAGGGTTTCAGAAATCATTCTAGGCTAAGTCCCTTATCTTAAGTATAAAAACACTGAGGAAGTAGTTTGACCAGAAAGTGTCGACACAACTAAAACATTATTCATTGGTAGATGTGTTCTGCCATGTGGAATGATAAGCATATGGGATTTGGAAAAGATTCTTTGGATGAAGGCAGTTTTTCTCCTGAGGCTGTCATTGATCAACTTATCCCTGTGGAATCACCTTCTAAGTCAGTTCCTTTACTAGTTAGTGTCTCTCCCTGTCCATACCTCTTGTCCAGTATTTGCATTGTTCAAATTGTTGATACAATTTTACCAGCTATGCCTCCAAATTCTTTTAACATCCAGAAATAAGATCCAAATATTGCTAAAAATGAGGGCAAGATAATAATGGTAACTTCAACCTTTAAACTAATAAAATATTAGCTCTTTCCAGTAACCTTTGGTAACTAATCTATCTCCAAAGTCCCAACACACACACACTACCACTCTTCCACTCCTAAGCACAGTGTCGATCTGGCTCCAAAAGTGTATGAAGTGTGTGTATGTAAATGTATACATGACTTTTGATACTTAATTCACTTTGGTATGACCATGTACTTACATTATTTACAAGTCAGTCTCTTACATTGTTAATTGCTTGAAAATAAAAATCTCCCTAAGTCCCCCTTGTTTTCCTTTCCAATGGTTCCCTCAGTATCTATCACATTCAAATTCATATGATCTCATTTTAGTCCTTCATTTGACTGGTAAGAGTCATGGAAGAGACGGGTATCCTCATTTTCTAGGTTAGGAAACTGAGCTAGGAAGAAGTAGAGCAGCAAGGGGAAAACCTACATCTGACTTCAAGTTGAATATTTGTATCATCTGGGCAAAAGTTATCATCCTTACTGCCAAATCTAACATTGGATTTGTAATCATCATCTTATTGACTTGCTTTTGGTGCATGGTTTTACTGACAACTGCTTTTTTCTTAAAAAATTTTTTCTTTGACTTCTGACAACTCTTGCCCAGTTCTCCAACTAGTTATCAAACTATTTCTTCTCAATTTGCCTTTGTAGACACTTTCTTCCTCTCTTTCTTAAATCTCGTCTCTCAAGATTCTGTCCTTTCTTTTTGATCTTGCACCACACGTTTTCTTGGGTAATTTCAGAGGCACTTTCATGACTTCAAGAAACACTTCTATACTGGTAATTTCCAAATTCATGGGTCCAGACATTATTGAGCCTCTGATTCATATTTTTCAACTGGATATTATGGCAGCCACATCAAGTTCACCATATCCAAGTATAAAATCTATGCCCATAAAATTTATGTTGTCTCTTTTCTCAAATATCAGAATGTATCTCTGCATTTTCCTAATCTGACTTATCTTCTGGAAACCACAATTATGAAGAATGTAGGAGTCCTTATCTACAGGGCAAGGATCAAAGTGTCTGGGATAGGAGGGAGGAAGAATTGAAACGGCCGAAGATCTGGCAGAA
>PVIA01018450.1:0-12778 GCA_004024845.1 Tonatia bakeri | reverse complement strand
TGACAAACTTCCATAATTTAAATTATAAATAGAGTCTTGGCCTGGGAATAACTTTGAGGTTTATTCCAGAGGAGCTCCTGGAACACCTCAAAAGACTTGTTTTCTCTCCTTATACAAGAGAAATACTTAACTAGTTAGGCTTATTTTTGGTGTGTTGAAATGGTGTGGGAAACACTGACAAATAAGAAACCAACACTGAGCCTTCTTTATGTTGTATTAGTGTAAGTCTATGTTATAAGTGTTCCATAAATTCTGTGAAATTCCTAGAAATCTGAGATGTCCTGCACGAGGTGTCAGTCACCAAAACTGAGGGACACACTGAAAGGGCTGAACCTGAGTCTCACATTGCAGCACAAGAGGATGGAGTCCTGTCTGGTTTGGCAAAACGGACCCCTCATTTGCCAGCCCCTTGCCCTTCTGCTGTCCTGGAAACATGGCAACAGTCTGCTTCTGAAGCGGAGATATGAAGACGGGAAAACAAGGACTATAAATCACATGAATAATTGGGAGCATGGGAACCCCAAGATGGTCACTTGGTTCTTCCAGGATCCCTGGCCTGTTTGTTTGTTTGTTTGTTTGTTTGTTTTTCCTTTTTACATTTCTTCATCCACCTGAGTACATTTAAGCTGGACTTCATTCAACAGCCACGAAGTTTGCGTTGTCAGTATGTTCTCATTGTTGTGTGTGTGTTTTCTGGATAAGTTGAAGCTTTCCCCTGCCACCAGGCTGATGCTCTCACAGTGGCAAAGAAACTGCTTCCTACTTGGGTTATACCTTCCACGATCTCTAGTGATTGACACACCCACTTTACTGAGCAAACCACAGAAGTCTTGATGAACAGCTTTGCAAACTTCTTGGAATTATCAATGACCCTATCACTCTCAATTATCAGGGAAGGTAGAGATAACTAATGGAAAAACTGGATTCAAGCAAAAAAAGTTAAATTACACAAGACTAAATAAACTGATGCAAATGATTAAATTTTTTAAATTTTTGTTTGAAATTGCTGATTTTTCTTTAATCCTTTGATTTCCAGGTAAAGGAAAACTTGTTTCTCTCAAACTACACATGACTTAGCCATTTGGTTAAAAGGCAATGTTGTAAGCAGGACATAAACACTCACATTTTTCTCCCTAACTGACCCCTCCTAAATTTAAAAACTCTTCACGACTATCTTTACTTCATGATAGTGTTTCTTTTCATAAATTCAATGAGAATCTGTTCTCTTTATAATAGGACATAACCCTTTCACTGGAATGTTATATCTGAGAGACATGCGCAGACTCAGATGCGACCAAAAAGCTTTAAGGAATTAAGATTGACTTTGGAAGCCCATAAAGGCCCCTTGAAAAACATCCTAGTACCTTGTTAAATATGTTTTATAGTACTCTTTTCAAGTAAGGATAAAACGTTCGTTACTGGAAAATGCAAGGAAAGAATCTAAGGATACACCAGGAACCTCAAGAAAACAGGAATTAATTCTAAATCTATCAGTATTGCAGGCCAAGTCTGATGGTAAGTAGGTGGGTTGGCTTTTCATGGCCTTGAGAGGACATTTTAAGTTTAACCTAAAGATTCCTTATAAAAATTCCAGTAAAGCAGATTTAGAGGAAGCTATTTGGGACTACCAGGCAAGATGGGGGCGTACGTAGACACACTGTGCCTCCTCGCACAACCAAAAGAAGGACAATAACCTTTTAAAAACAAAAAACAACCAGACTGACAGAAAATTGAACTGTATGGAAGTCCGACAACCAAGGAGTTAAAGTAGACACATTCATCCAGACTGGTACGAGGGGCGGATTCGGGCTGCCGGGACAGAGAGGGCTCACAGCAAAGTGGTGCCAGGCAGACCCTGGGCATGCAAAACGGTGGCTGGCGGACCCAGAGAGGCAGCAGATTATAGAACATGCACAGTAAGCAAGGGGACTGGCAGATCGGCTGGTTGCACATTCACACACAGATGAAGCAGGCGCAACTGGGGAAGAGACAGACTGCACAACACAGGGTCCCAGCGTGGGGAAATAAAGCCTCAAAATACCGATTGAAAACACTTGTGGGGGTTGAGGTGCTGGGAGAAACTCCCAGCCTCACAGGACACTTCGTTGGAGACACCCACAGGGCCCTAGAACATACACAAACCCACCCACATGGGAATCGGCACCGGAAGGGCCCAGTTTGCTCATAGGAAGCAGGGGAAGTGACGGAAATCCGGTAGAGAGCGGAACAAGCGCCATTGCTCCCTCTCAGACCATTGCCCCACATATAGCGTCAAAACCAAGCGACAAGGGTTACCGCGCCCTGGTTAACAGGTAAGGCTCCGTCCCTCATACGTAACAGGTGCGCCGAGATAAAATAAATGGCCCAAACGGAAGAACAGATCAAAGCTCCAGAAAAAATACAACTAAGCTACGAAGAGGTGGCCAACCTATCAGATGCAGAATTCAAAAGAGAGGTAATCAGGATGCTCACAGAATTGGTTGAATTTGGTCGCAAATTAGATGGAAAAATTAACGACATACTATGTGAAATAAAGGAAAATGTACAGGGTATCAATAGTGATGGGTAGGGGATAGACTTCTGGCAAAGATGGAGGTGTAGGTAGACACACTGTGCCTCCTCGCACAACCAAAATAAGGTCAGCAACAATTTAGAAATAAGATAACAAACAGATCTAACAGAAAATTGAACTGTATGGAAGTCGGACAACCAAGGAGTTAAAATATACACATTTATCCAGACCGGTAGGAGGGGCACAGTCGGGCAGGTGGACGGAGAGGGGTCGCGGCACAAAAAGCGGTAGGGACCGGGCACGTAATGCATCCCAGGCATGTAAGGCACACTGAGCGCAAGACCGCAGCAGGTGGACCCTGGGAGCACAGGCAGCTGGCAGACTCAGTGAGGCGGCAACTGTGAAGCGAGGCACTGCACACAAGATGCATGGCTTTCTGGGCCACATTCCCGCACAGATAAACCAAGCGAAATTGGGCAGTGAGACAGACCACGCAACCCAGGGTCCCAGCGTTGGGATATAGAACCTCAGGACACTGACTGAAAACACCTGTGGGAGTTGAGGCGCAGGGAGAGACTCCTAGCCTCACAGGAGAGTGTGTTGCAGAGACCCAAGGGGTCCTAGAACGAATACAAGCCCACCCGCGCAGGAATTAGCACCAGAAACACCCAGTTAGCTTGGGGGAAGCCGCAGAAGGGACTGAAAACTGACAGAGAGAGGAGCAAGTGCCATTGTTTCCTCTCAGATCCCAAACCCACATAGAAGGTCACACCCCAGCAACTGGGGTGCCCCGCCCTGGAGAATCCGTAAGGCTCCACTTCTCACTATGTAACAGGTGTGACCAGACCACCCCCCGAAAAAAAGGCTCAAATCAAAACCCCAGAACCAATACTTTAAAGTGACCAAGAGACAGCCAACCTATCAGATGCACAGTTCAAAGCACTGGTGATCAGGATGCTCACAGAATTGGTTGAATTTGGTCACAAATTAGATGGAAAAATGAAGGCTATGATAAGAGAAATGAAAGAAAATACACAGGGAACCAGTAGTGATGGGAAGAAAACTGGGACTAAGATCAATAGAGTGGACCAGAAGGAAGAAAGGAACAACCAAACAGAAAAGAATGAGAATGAAGAAACAACAATTCAAAAAAAATGAGGAGAAGCTTAGGGACCTCCACAACATCTTTAAACCTTCCAACATCTGAATCATAGGGGTAACAGAAGGGGAAGAGGAACAGCAACAAGTGGGAAAGTTATTTGAACAAATAACAAAGGAGAACTTCCCCAATATGGCAAAGGAAATAGACTTCCAGGAAGTCCAGGAAGCTCAGAGAGTCCCAAAGAGATTGGACCCAAGGAGGAACATGCCAAGGCACATCATAATTACATTAGCCAAGGCAAAAATGAAGGAGAGAATCCTAGAAGCAGCAAGAGACAAGGAGACAGTAACCCACAAAGGATTTCCCATCAGACTGCAGCTGATTTCTCAAAGGAAAACTTACAGGCAACAAGGGGCTGGAAAGAAGTATTCCAAGTCATAAAAGGCAAGGACCTACATCCCAGGTTGCTCTATCCAGCAAAGCTATCATTTAGAATGGAAGGGAAGATAAAGTGCTTCCCAGATAAGGTCAAGTTAAAGGAGTTCATCATCACCAAGCCCTTATTATATGAAATTTTAAAGGGACTTATCTAAGAAAAGAAGATAAAAAACATGTATAGTAAAATGACAGCAAACTCACAATTATTAACAACCACACCTAAAACAAAAGCAAATACAAATTAAGCAAACAACTAGAACAGGAACAGAACCACAGAAATGGAGATCACATGGAGGGTTAGCAACAGGGGAGTGGGAGGAGGAGAGGGGGCAAAAGGCACAGAGAATAAGTAACGTAGATGGTAGGTAGAAAATAGACAGGGGGAGGGTAAGAATAGTATGGGAAATGTAGAAGCCAAAGAAGTTGTAAGTATGACACATGGACATGAACTAAAGGGGGGAATGTGGGTGGGAAGGGGTGTGCAGGGTAGAGGGCAGTGAAGGGAAAATGGGACAGCTGTAATAGCAGAATCAATAAAATACATTAAAAAAATAAAGGGGTCTACATGGTTAATTACATTTCTTACAAATAATCTTATACAAATGATCAGGCCAACTTTATTGAAACTAAAATTGTTTTACAAATATATTAGTCTGAATTTGGCTATCTCTGATGTAAAAAATAAGGGTCATTTTAGATAGAAAAATTGTTTTGACATAAACTGTAATATACCCTTTTGGATATTAGAATCTAATGCTATTCATTGTCTCGAGTTTTTTGTGTGTTTTTTTTTTTTTTAATTTCTACCTATTAATCAGACTGGATCCAGAATTTTCTTAGTTTTCTTAAATCTTTGGATGCAACCCTCCAAACTAACCTTTTCATATTCCTACCCTTTGACTTGAAATCACTGAGAACTAAATCTAGTCAATTCCCAAGGCTATCCAAGCTAAAGTGGGACAGCTTGATGTATACTTCAGAGAAGTCACCACAACAGCTCATCTGTGGACAATCATCCTGCCTGCAGGACTAAGATCACTAGAGACATTTATACAATAGGCCAGGAGAATCAATCAAGATTGTAACTGCCTGCCTTCACTGTATCTGAAGATGATTTCAGACAGACATCTAGAATGCTTCTTGAGTACCTGCCTTCATAATTCAGAGACTCACTTCACATGAAAAAGACACAACACAAACAGAAAGTAAAAGGATGGAAAAAGATAATTCATGAAAATGGAAAGAAACAAGCAAAAAGTTGGGGTGGAACTACATATACCACATAAAACGGAATTTAAAATAAGGCTATAACAGGATACATAAGGACCCAGCAATTCCATTTCCGGGTATTTATCTGAAGAAACCCAAAACACTAATTTGAAAAGGCATATGCACCCATATGTTCATCACAGTATTATAAAGTCAACATAAGAAAGCTACCTAAATGCCCATCAGTAATCAAATGAATAAAAAAGTGTTAATAGATATTATACAATGAAATATTACTCAATCATAAAAAATAACAAATATTGCCGATTGGGACAGTATGGTTGGACTAGGAGGGTACTATGCTGAGTAAAATAAGGCAGAGAAGAAGTGAAATACCAATGTGTAGTTGCCTCTCGTGCACCCCAAACTGAGAACTTGGCCCATAACCCAGGCATGTGCCCTGACTGGGAATTGAACTGGTGACCCTTTGGTTCGCAGCCCACACTCAATGCACTGAGCTACACCAGCCAGAGTTATACCACAGTTTTTAACCCAGTGATTTAATGATGGACACTTGGGGTGTTTCTAACACTTGGCTACTGTAAATAGCACTGCTATGAACATAGGGGTACATAAGTTTTTATGAATTGGTGTTTCAGGATTCTTTATGCTAAGTGAAATAGACTAGTTGGTGAAAAACAAACACTATATGATCTCACTAATAACTGGAATCTAATGAACAAAATAATAAGAAAAACTGAACCAGAGACATGGAAACATGGAACATACTGATAGCTATAAGAAGGGAGGGGAGGGGGTGATAGTGGAAGGAAGGGGAAGGGATTAGTCAAAGAACATTTATAGATGACCCATGAATGACATGCACAACAGAGAGGGGATCGACTATGGGAGAGAAGGGTTGGCTGGCTAGAGGGGGACAAAAGGGAAAAAAATTGGAACAACTGTTAATAGAATAAATAATAAAAAATGTAGACAGAGAAATAAATTAAATAAATACTGTGTAAATAAAGTGATATACAACTTATAATTTTATAATAGGATTTCCATAATTAAAATACCTGGATATGAAATTTTTTAATGAAATACTTAGGAATAAATTTAAATAAATAGATAAAAGTTATGTATACTGAAAACTGAAAGACATTAATAAAAATATGAAGACATGCCCTGGCTTGCGTAGCTCAGTGGATTGAGCGCGGGCTGCGAACCAGGCATCGCAGGTTCGATTCCCAGTCAGGGCACATGCCTAGGTTGCAGGCCGTGTCCCCCAGCAACTGCACATTGATGTTTCTCTCTCTCTCCCTCCCTCTCCCTTCCTCTCTAAAAATAAATAAATAAAATCTTTAAAAAAATAAAAATTAAAAAATGAAGACACAAATAAGTGAAAAGGTAATGTGTTCTTAAAGAATTAATATTGTTAATATTTCCATACTACCTAAAAGTGACCTACAGATCCAATGCAATCCCTATCAAAATTCCCATGGGATTTTTCACAGAAATAGGAAAAACTATCCTAAAATTTACATGGAACCATAAAAACCCCTAATAGTCAGCGATCCTGAAAAAAAAAAAGATCAGAACTCAAGGCACACTTCCTGATTTCAAACTATATCGCAAAGCAATAGTAATCAACACAGCACAGTACTGACATAAAAATAGGCACTTAAACCAATGGAACAGAATCAAGAGCCCAGAAATGAATCTGTGCATATAAAGTCAACTAATCTTAGACAAGGGCACCAAAAAACACACCGTGTATATAGTGCCTTCAATGAATAGTATTAGAAAAACTAGATATCCACATAACAAAAAATGAAACTGCATTCCCTATCCTATACCACTCAAAAAAGTTAACTCAAAATAGATTAATGAGTGAAAGGAAATACCTGAAACTGTAAAACTCATAGAAAACTAAATAATAAACTTCTTCACACTCACCTCAGCAACAATTTTTTGGATATGACTCCAAAGCACAGGAAACAAAAGCTTAAATAAACAAGTGGCTTCTGCACAGCAAAGAAAACAAACAATAAATTGAAAGGAAAACTTTAGAATATGAGAAAATATTTGCAAGCCATGTATCTAATAAAGGACTAATAACCAAAATACTGCAAAAAATCCCCCAAACAACCCAATAAAAATGGGCAAAGAACCTCCTAAACACTTGCTATTGCTTTTTTGATAACACCAATGCCAACAGGTGTGAGTTTTGATTTGCATTTCCCTAATTGCTAGTGAAGTTAAGCATCTTTATATATCTGTTGGCCATTTATGTCTTGTTCAGAGAGATGTCTGTTCAATTCCTCTGCCCATTTTTTAATTGGATTGTTTGTTTGGTGTTGAGTGGTATGAGTTCTTTATATATTTTGGATACTAATACCTTGCCAGAGATATTTGCATACCCATGTCCACTGTAGCATTACTCACAACTGCCAATATATGGAAATGACCTAACTGATTGGACAATAAAAATGCTCTATGTATATACACTGGAATATCGTGCAGCCATTAAAAAAAGAAGGAAATACTGCCATTTGCTACAACCTGGATGGCATTATTCTAAGTGAAATAATTCTAGACAGAGAAAGACAAGTTCACTATGCTATTATATATAGGGTCTTTTTTAAAAAAGTCAATTTCATAGATACAGAGTAGAATGGTGGTTGTCATGCACTAAGAGGAACAGGAAATGGGGAGACAGATATAGGTCAAAGAGTATAAATGTTCACATACAAAATGAGTAAGTTTTGAGAATCTAATGCACAACATGGTAATTATAATTAATAACATGCCTACGTATACTTTCAATTTGCTAAGGTATCTCTGGCTGGTGTGGCTCAGTGGATTGAGTGCCAGCCTATGAACCAAAGCATCACCAGTTTGATTCACAGTCAGGGCACATGCCTGGGTTGCAGGCCAGATTCCTGACTAGGGGCATGAGAGAGGCAACCAATGGATGTTTCTCTCACACATTGATGTTTCCCTCCTCTTTCCCTCCCTTCTTCTTTTCCTAAATATGAATAAAATCTTTTAAAAAAAAGGAAATCCCATTCTGAATAGTATCAAAAAGAACAAAACATTTCAAAATAAATTTAACAAAAGAAGAGATAAAGAAAACTGACACAGACTCAAAGTGTTATTGAAAAACCCAAGTTTAGCTCTTGGTCACTCAAAAACCGATAGTGCGAGACAAGTGTTGGACTGAAAAGAAAATATGCTTTATTCAGGAAACCAGCAGCCTGGAAAGACGGCAGGCTAATGTCCAAATATCATCTCCAAAATTCCAGACTAAGCAGAAGAGTTTTAAAGGGAAGGAAGCGGGTGAAATAGCAGGAGCTATACGTTGGCCTGCAAGCAGCCAGTATGCATTTAATCATTTTCTTGATTATTCAGAGACTTGCAAGCTCAGCAGCTGGTCACAGCTCCTTTGAAGACGTTCTTTACTTCGGTAAAACAAAGACATAAATTCTCCTCCAGACCCTGAAGTTATCCCCTCCTGCTTGACAAAGAGCACATCAGCAATCTAATGACTGACATTTCTGGGAACAAAAGTTAAGCAGGAAGTCTTTAACATGTGAACAAAGGCCTAATTAAGAATTAAATTATTTAATTCTAGCTGCCAAAAATACTAGGGACATTAAAATCACAAGGGGCTCAGCTAGAAATGATAACAGAAAAAAAACTGATGGTTGCCAGATGAAAGGGGAGAAGGAAGCTGGGTGTAGAAAGTGAAGGAATTAAAAAGCACAAATTGGTAGTTACAAAATACTCATAGGTATAGAGGAAAAAAGGGGCCATATACTAAACCTGAGAAGCTCAGTAGAGGCCAGCATGGAGGGCCCTACAAACTCAGAGTCTGAAAATAAGCACATAGGATGATCTGAACACAAAAATTCCTAACTAAAAGCAAGTCATGATGGGTAGTCAAGTCCTGAGCCTGTAATTTCTTTAACAAAGGTCAATCTTTATTGTAAGTGAGCCCATCTATAGTGTTTTTGCACCTAAGAATATAAATATACCTTTGAAATGTCAAAGTAATCTCTCTCCTTTTTAACTGAAAAATTTCTTTATCATATTTGACCTTATTACAAAATCTAGGTTCACACTAGGCCGACAATTGAGTAATTTTCACATTTTAGATCACAGATATCGAACGGTGAAACAGTTTTATTAACATAAAATTTATGTTGTATTTTTTAATTGAATTTACTGGATTCAGGTTGCATTAATTTGCCACATGGGCAGGACAAGATGATAGTATGTCTTCTTTTCTTGACTCCTCCGGGCATACCCTCTGCACCAGAGCACAAGACCATCACAGTATTAGACCTATTCACTGTTATCTTGTTACCTGTATAAAATCTCTGTGTGCTTTAAATGTTCATTATTAACTATCCTGTACTCACAATGTGAAGGAGTACACGTCTCTCCATTTCACTCTTTATCCTATCTCAGACATTGCCCATTTTGCTATCTCCCACCCCCTTAATCTACCACCAAAGGATTTCAAGCAACCCTCCTTACATCTCCCTGCCTGACTCTAATGTATAAAATAATCTACAAAGCTGTCATTCTCTAATGTTTTCAGTCTGTTGAGATTTTGCTTTTCATCGATTGTCCTCAGTTTGACTCAAATAAACTCATAAAAATTTGCTACAGGTTTGGACATTCCTTACATTGACACAAGAATATAAAATGCAGCATAGGGAATATGGTCAATAATATCATAAAAGCTATGTATGGTGCCAGGTGGGTACTGGACTTATCAGGCGGAGCACTTGGTGAATTAAGTGAATTCCTGACCACTATGCTATAAGCCTAAAAAGTAATATAAAATAATCTTGAATGTCAACTTTAATTGAAAAGTAAAAAAGAAAAACAATCGCACAAAAAAGAGAGAGTGATTTATATATTGGAAACTATAAAACATTGCTTGTAAGGTGCATTATTATTATGATTGGATTGGAAGATGCATTATTATTATGAAGACAGCACTCATCAATCTAATCTATAGAGTCAATGCAATCCTCATCAAAATCCTAGCAGGCTTCTTTTTAAAGTGGAAAACAGCAAGCTGATCCTAAATGCAAGGGATGCAGAACACCCAAAACAACTTTTAAAAACAACAAAGCAGCAGGTCTTTCATTACTATATTTTTAAACTTGCTTTAAAGCAAAAGCAATCGAGACAGTGTGGCACTGATCAAAGATCAGAAACAGAAAATAACTGATATACTGGACTTCATCAAAATTAAATTTTTTTTTTTTTAGATTTTATTTATTTATTTTTAGAGAGGGAAGGGAGGTAGAGAAAGAGAGAGAGAAACATCAATGTGCGGTTGCTGGGGCACATGGCCTGCAACCCAGGCATGTGCCCTGACTGGGAATCGAACCTGCGATGCCTGGTTCGCAGCCCGCACTCAATCCACTGAGCTACACCAGCCAGGGCTAAAATTAAAAATTTTAATGCTAGATACACACTATAGGAAATGAAAAGCCAAGCCATGTAGTGGGAAAAAAAATGTGTAAACCATATTTATGATAAGGACTTGTGTCCATATCTATGTATCTATCTATCTATCTATCTATCTATCTATATCTATCTATCTACAAATATAGATAGATATATACATATAGATATATCTTACAATGAATTAAGGAAAAAAATTAGAAGTGGAGAAAGGATTTAAATGACAGTTCACCAAATACATATGAATAAGCAATAAGCAAATGAAAAGATGCTCAACCTCATTAGAGCTTAAGGAAATGGAAAATGAAACCACAATGAAATGCGGCTTCATACACACTAAAATGGTTATAATAAAAAAGACAGGCAAGAACAAGTCATGATGAGGATATGGAAGAATGTAAACTCTCATTTATTGCAGGTGGTAATATAAAATACTACAGTCATTCTGGAAAACAGTTTGGCAGTTTCTTTCAAAGCTAAATAAATACTTGCCCTGTACTCCAGTATTCCATGCTAAATAATCTATGTAAGAAAAATGAAAATATATGTGGACATATATATCAGTGATCATAACAGCACGTATTAATAATAGCCAAGAGGAAAAAAGGAGGAAAATTTCAACTTTCTATAGAGTGCTCAATAAATAAACTGTTATATTTATGAAACTGAATAATATTCAGCTCTAAAAAGGGAATAAAATTATATGCTACCAGAAAAATAAACCTCAAAAAGATTTTAGTAAGTGAAGGAGGCCAAACTCAATATAATAAATATTACATGTTTCATTTATATGAAAACAGGCAGAAAAGGCAAACTTTTAGACAGACATCAGTGGTACCCTGGTACTGGGGATGGGAATGGGACTGATTATAAATGGGCTTGAGGTAATTTTTGCAAATAGCAAAATATCCTAAAACTGGACTGTGGTGGCAGCACACTATGCAAATTTATTAAAAAACAAAGGAATCATGCACATACAATGGATAATTTTTATGGTGCATTATACCTCGATAATACTGAAAAAGAGACAAATTGAAAATTTTAACTAAAAATTACATCTACAATTAGAAAATTCACCTGAGATCTTAATAACAGAATGGAAACAGCACAAAAGAGCCAGTCTGAGCAACAGAACAACAATAAAAGGCTGAAACAAAACAGAACCTCAGGAGCAATATCAAAATGTCTAGCATACAAGTCATCAGAGAGCCAGAATGAGAAAAAAAAAGTGCTATATATATATATTTGTGAGAACCAAAAACTCCCCAAATTTGATAAAAGATAAGTTCACATATTTAACCACTTCAGCAAACCCAAACAAAATATGCCAAAAGAACAACACACCCAGAAATATCACAGTCAAACTGCTAAAACAAAATTACAGAAAAGTTTGGAAGCAGCTACAAAACATAACACATTTCACATGAGGAAACAATGATTCGAACAGCTGCAAATTTCTCATCAGAAACTGTGGAGCACAAATATGGTAGAAAAACATCTTTTAAAGTACTGAAAGAAGAAAAGCCATCACCTGACACCCCTTAATCTAGTGAAAATGTCCTTCAGGAATGAGAGTGAAATGAACACTTTCTTAGATAAAGAAAAATGAAGAGTTTATTTCAAGCAGAACTGAGATGAAATGATAGAGTTCTTTAGTCTAAAGGTAAGTGACATTATCAAGGGGAAGCTGGTATTTTTAGGAATAAAAACAGAACAACAGAACTGGTAAATGACTGAATAAATATACAGGACTATATTTCCCCTCTTTCAGTTCTTTACAATATGTACAACTCTTGAAAGCAGAAATCTTAACAGTCTGGTGAGCTTTCAAATATATAAAATACATGGCAACTATTGAAAAAAATCAAGTGAGAAATACAAACAGATCTCTATGACTGTAAAGGCTTCTTTCTGTTTTACTTGAAATTATAGCTTTATTTTAAATCTATGTGTATTTATTTATATATTATATAAAACATTTATTTATATATAAGTGCACATACAAATATACACTAATTTCTCATCAG
>PVIA01018449.1:0-12782 GCA_004024845.1 Tonatia bakeri | reverse complement strand
TTATATTTTCATTTTTGGCAGTGATTAACATTTGCGATTAGGTGAAGCAGGAAGTTTTTTACCCAAACATCTAGTCATGCTAATCTAGTAACCTATTAAATGCAAACAATTAGAAATAGCTGTATGTACAGAGTTTGAATGTCTTATTGTTTATTAAAGTTCTCAGAATTTGTCATGGGGCAAAAGGATACGCTCGATTAGATAGAGGTCTCTGGTAATTATTTCTACATGTTTGGTTTGTAATAGCTAACCAGCTTTTCTTATTTCTTTGCCTGTCTAATTCTAATTGATTTATATTCCTATTCAAGGTAAAGGAGGGGCTGTTACTTCAACAACTTTTAGACATTCAGGGGCTATTTCACTAGAGGGGATTTTGTTCTCTGATTAAGAAATTATTTTATACAACTTCATTGGAATTATTCGAATCAATAAACCTCAAATAAAAATATCTAACAATCCCACCACCTTTTAATCATCAAAACAAGCATGTAAGGAGAGATAGAGGGGAGATCTAGCCACAATAAACCTTTTGACTTAAAAGGTGATAGACAGTTTTATTAAATTTTATAGGATGTAGGCCATTCTTGACTTTCTCATGTCTTATTCTATTTCTATTTGGTTAACTCAGAAAGTTCCTTTTTGAAGCTGCTGCATGATAGGGGGAAATGTGGGCAAAATCCTTTGACAAGCTGGCGGAATAGTGACCTGTTTTGTTCCTTAGTAAAAAAACACCAGGGAGGTCTGCTTCAAGCTAACCTTTCCATGAAATTTAAACTATTATACGGCACCTGAGCTCCAACCTTACTGACCATTCTAATGCCATGTTCATTATATGGCCCTGTATAAGGCAATGGGGGATCTGGAACCCTCTGGAGACTATTAGCTCCTCTTTGGGGATACCTTAATTTACCATTAATCCAATATGCTACCCAGGGGTATCCCTGGGCCATGGGTAGGGGTCTATATAGTTTTTTCTTGTTTTCTTGGAAGACCCTTTGTATCTGTGGGTAAGGAACAGGTGTGGGAAAGTCTACCAACAATTCAGCCTGTTACGACTGATTCATGAATACTTTCATGGGAACAATCGAGGATAATTTCTTACTCAGGTTTATAAACACCTTGTTTACACGATTTGGGCATGATTCAATATTCTGGGGAGGACTAGTTGTCCCTTCAGAATTTCCCTCAAAATCAGTCATTGACTGGCTTCAAGCCTCTCTTTCTTCATGGCCTATTCTTATGTGAAATCAGGACACAAAGCAAGACCATGAATAATATCAACAAGGAGTTATTAAGAGCAATCCCAGGAAAATTACCGCCCCCCTTTTGTATGCCACGTTCTCTTCCAGGAAGATGGATTCCTTGAATTCCTTCTTTCCACGTCCTGGACCTTGTCAGACAACATGGTTGGAAGAGGACGTGGCATTTCCCCCTTTAATTTTTAATTTGAGAGTCTCGAGTTGAGTGCCGACGTTTCTAATTGATGAGAGGATTATTCTGAAGAGGACTGGAAAAATAAGAATAATAATGATTATAATTATTAAGGTAATTCCTATGTGAATTAAATTGGACCACCACATAGTAGGGTTAACAGAATTGTGAATTGAAGCTAAAATATTTTTAGCTATATTATCATTAAAAGGAGAGGTTAGATGGGCATGGCTTAAATCTTTGATCTTAGTCTGTAGGTCTTGGATATCAGGGCCTATATCAGTATCGTACCAAATTCCTTGTAAATGAGTCTTAACTTTGTCCCATGGATCTGAACTATTATCATAAGGATAGGGGGTTACACAGATCCACTTAAATTGAGCATGGCATTTTATGGTCATTTGGGTCTTAATATTTTGGATTTGATTGCCTAAATATATTACAGTATCTTCAAGAGCATTAATTCTTGTTTCTAGTTTCTTATCTAATTTTTCTTGAATAATTAAAGCTAAGGAAACATTATGAGATAGTTCATTAACATGATTAGCAGTATGAACTTCTTGAACTAAGGCAGCAGTGGATAATGCAAGAGAAGTAATGATGCTTATTAATGCAGTAATTCCTAAAATCAATGCAGCAACAAAACACTTGGGTTTAATTAATGCATCAAGTTGTTGCAGTATATATAGGCCTGGATCATCAAACCGTTCACCATCTAATGAAACTGGGAGAAGTATATGAGGAGGTTGATGGATTATGAGAAAAGTGGTTTGATTCTTAGGCAATCCAGAATTGATACAGTTAGTTAATATACAATTATTACAGGTGATATGAAATGACTTTCCCAACATGGTAATGTTAGGATTTCCTACAAGTATAGCATGAGGAGTATGTACACAAGCATGAACTCCAAAGATTTTTGTGGTATTCTTGGTTGGCCTATAGAATAAAATTATATTGGTAGCAGCAAGAACTCTATATAAATCTGGATATAAAGCGGTTCTATTATGATGAGGAGAAATACTCTGATATATGGGGCCTACCCATCCCGGAGTAAACCAGCGTCTAAGAGATTCAGCTTGAGTGAATATACTGTCATTAATATGGAATTTGGTATTATTAAGAATATAATTTGTATAATTATATTCTGGGGAATAGACTGAAAAATCATAAATAGTTAGGTTGGTCCCTGCTGGAGTATGAACTACAGCAGCATGAGGAAAACCACAATCTAACCACTTACGAAATCCATTTTGCTTATTAATATTTTTCCAATATAAATCTTTTTCAAAATATTTGTTTTGGCAAGACTCTAATAAAAAATTAAAATCTGATGTTAAATTTTTGGCAGTATCATTATAGGAATAATATCCTAAAGATACTAAATTTAATGCCCAAATAGATCTATTATCATTCTTATTTGGTGAATCAGTAATATAAGCTCTATAATTAATAGGTAAGCACCCCGGGGGGGCATCCCAGTTGTTATAAAACAAAGGGGTGCATCATCACAATATTCCTCATAACTGAAATCATTTACTATTTTATGAGGAATTAAAGAATCTGAAATTCCTCCAAGAAGGTCGGTATTATTAGTATAGACCTTTAAATTATGTTCTCCCCAAGTGGTGGGGTGAAATAATGGAGGATTAGGAATATATGCCCAATAAGATTGATTAGCCTCAATAGCAACTACCTTAGCAGATAGTAGAGCAATCGTAGCAAGAAAAATCGCTTCAGGAGTCGGGTGATGGCCACCTAAAGTAACAATTTTAGTGGCCTCAGATGTCAGCTTCTTGATTTGTCCCCACGTAGGAAGCTCAGCCCTCTGGGTGGTTTTTGCCTGGGGTGTGATGAGTTGCTGAGTAGAAGATGAGAGATGAAGCTTGGCAACTTTCGGAATCAGAGAATCTGGCTCATCCTCTCCTAGGCATCGATCAGGAATTGGGTACGGGGGTGGAGGCATTCTCCGCTTCTGGTGCAGGCCGGAGGAGTCGGTCCTGGATCCAAATGGGGGCATCTGCATCCTGAGGAAAGACACAAGCATATCCTCGCCCCAATGTCAGTAGCACATCAGGACCTTTCCACTGTCCTGTTAATAAATTTTTCCATTTAACCATTACCTGTGCCTGGGGTTTCTGATTCCAGTGTCTCATCATAGGGGTAAGTCCCTGTTCATTACTATTCAAGTGATTTATGACAAATAAGGCATGTTGTAATATATGATGAGGAGTTAGATACTTATTACCTCCCTGTTGCAACTTAGTTATTTGGGTCTTTAACGTTTGATGAGCACGTTCAATGATCCCTTGCCCTTGAGGATTATAGGGTATACCTGTTATATGTCTAATAGAGAATTTGTGACAAAATTCTTGAAAAATTTTTGAGGTATATGCAGGAGCATTATCAGTTTTGAGTTCTTTTGGTAGTCCTAAATAAGAAAAGGATTGAATCATATGCTGGATTATATCTTTATGAGCTTCACCTGTTCTGGCAGATGCAAAAATTGCATGAGAGTAAGTATCTATGGTTACATGTACAAAGGACAATTTCCCAAATTCTGGTATATGGGTGACATCCATTTGCTAGATGATACTGGGTTTTAATTTTCTAGGATTAACTCCCATCTGTAGAGACGGTATATAGGTACAGCAGGCAGGACATTGTCTGACTATTTATCTGGATTGTTCTCTGGTAACATGGTATTGTAGCCTTAGTGCCGTAGCATTCTGATGATGCAGAGCATGAGCTGTGGCAGCTTCTTCAACTGCTGTCATGACTGTTTTTTTGGTTAACTCGTCTGCCCTGCGGTTTCCTTCTACTGGTCCTTCAAGGGCCATATGCCCCCGAATATGACCTATAAAAAAGGGAGCTTCCCTCTGATGAATAAGCTGTTGAAGGAGCTGCAGAGAGGGAGCGATACTAGATTGATAGGAAATAATAGCAGTCTCAATTGCTGGGAATAAATTTACTATGTAGGCAGAATCAGAATACAAATTAAATGCTTGCTTTACTTGTTGGAAGGCAGTGATGACTGCCTTTAATTCTGTTTTCTGAGCAGATGTCTCATCTGTCTGTTGGACTATCTCTCTTTCATTTATGATAGTTACTGCCTTTCCATTGGAGGATTTATCAGTAAATACATTAACAGCAGGAGGGGGCAGGGGATCTTGTTTGCATCTCTTAGGGAAAATGACCTGTGCTTCTTTTAAGAATTGTAAAATTGGATGTGGGGGTAGGTGATATAACAAGTTTTTAGTAAATCCTATTAATGAGATTGCCCACTGATCCTCTAATTAGTAGAGCTGATCAGTCTGCTCCCTATTCTAGGGTAGAATAGTGTCTTGTACATCAGCTCCAAACAATGCCTTACTCCTTTGTCTACCCTGCCAGATTAAGAGAGCAACAAGGTGAGGGTAGGAGGAGATGACCTTTTTGGGTGTGACAGGCAAATGCAACCATTCTAAAGGCAATTCTTGCCATAGGCAGGCTACTGGAGTATACTGTGTTTTTAATATTATTAATTGCCAGGGCTTTCTATAATCTACTTGAAAAAGCTTATTCTGGTTCAAAGCAATATTAACCTTATTTAAGGCAACTTTTGCCTCCGGAGTTAGGCTCCTTCGCAAAGAATGAGCACTATTTCCCTTGAGAATATCAAATAATGGTTTCAAATCTTGGGTGGTAAGCTGTAAGTAAGGTCGGACCCAATTAATGTCTCCTAGTAATTTCTGAAAATCATTTAAAATTTCTAATTGATCATACCTGAGCTCAATTTGTTGTGTCTGAATAATGGGGGAGTTGATTATTCTCCCTAATTGAATGGAGGCTTTTCCTGGATTTTTTCTGGAGCTTTTATTAAGCCAAATTGTTGGAGCTCCTGAATCATTTCTCTTAATATTTTCTTCAATAAATCTCATTCTGGATGAGCTAATAAAATATCATCCATTCACTAGCAATAAAATCTACCAATTATATGATATAAGGGGAGATAAGACCAAAATCTTTAACAGCCATTTTCAATTCCTTTACTAACTTAAATGGTAGTGGTTCCCATACAGGGGCTTCCTCAGGAAGGGATCCCCAAATTACTGGGAAATATCCTAAATTTTCTCCCTGTTCTCTAGCCTGCTTTATGGCTCCTAGAAACCCTACTTTAGTTGGTACTTTTCTAATCTTACTTCTATTGTCTTTCCTTGGTGCGGCGGAAGCTCTTACGGCAAAATTAAAAGTACTAAAATCATCATTGTGATATCGTGCCGCCGCCTCATCTAGTTCAGCCTGATAATCAGGAGGCAGAACATCATCCTTTTCTTCCTCTTCTTCCTCCTCCTCGGATTCCTCAGAATCCTCCTTTTACTCCGCTGGTGGTGGAGGAGAGGTGGCAGTAATACTAGTATAACTAAACAGCCTCATGGGTAGGGTCAAGGCTGTCTTTTAAAACATCCCACAAAGACAATGCATCTATTGGGACCTTCTCTGGTCCATGCAGCTTATAATAGGTCTTCATATCTTTCCCTAGCCGCAGCCAGGTGAGATTTAAAGTTCCTTCCTCCGGGAACCATGGGGCACATTCTTGTACAAAATGAAAAAATTCCCTAAGTTGCCTTTCTGACACATTAATGACTCATTTATGGAGCATATGCTTAGTAATATCAATAAATAATTCTCTTTCCTTGGACTCCGTATGTCCCATGATTACTCACCCTTTTCGTACTTAGCCTATTCTGCTAAGGGGTCTGCAGCACCCAGACGGCGAGAGCCTTATCCTTACCAAAAATGTATTTGGGGGTCTTACCTTGAGGTCCCTGTTCGGGCGCCACTTGCTGCGGTCCGACCTCAGCTGGGTCAAGGGTCTCCTGAAGGTGGGTAAGGCGTCGGCGATGGGTAACAGATGACAACACGACTCCTTCTTGAATTCCTTCTTTCCACGTCCTGGACCTTGTCAGACAACATGGTTGGAAGAGGACGTGGCAGCCCACTTTGTCTAGTTTATTGACATATAGTTGTTCATAATATTATCTTAAAATACTTTGTATTTCTCTGGTGTTGGTTGTTATTCTCCTCTTTCATTTCTGATTTTATTTATTTGGGTTCTTAGTCTTTATTTCTTGATGAGTCTTATTAAAGGTTTGTCAATTTTGTTTCTTTTCAAAGAACCAGCTCTTGAGTTCATTGATCTTTTGTATCATTTTTTAAGAGCATTGATCTTTATTATGTGTTTCCTTTTACTCACTTTGGGCTTTTTTTATTGTTCCTTCTTGAGTTCCTTTAAGTATATAGTGGGATTATGCTGGTGTGGCTTAGTGGATTGAGTGCCTGCCTGCGAACCAAACAGTCTCCAGTTCAATTCACAATCGGGGTATGTGCCTGGGATGTGAGCCATGTCCCCAGCAGGGGTGTGTGAGAGGCAATCACACATTGATGTTTCTCTCCCTTTCTCCCTCTCTCCCCGCTCTCTAAAAATAAAATAAAATAAAAGTTGGATTGTTTATTTGAGCTTTGTGGTGTTTTTTGAGACAGGCCTGTAATGCTATTAATTTCCCTCTTAGGATTGCTTTCCCAGTGTCCCATAGATTTTGGGTGGTTGTGTTTTCGTTCTCATTTGTTTCAAAGTATTTTTTGGTTTCTTCCTTGATCTCATTGTTGACCCATTCATTATTAATAACTTGTTATTTAGCTTCTGTGTCTTTATGTGTTTATCAGTGTTCTTTTTGTGATTCATAGTTTCATAGCATTGTGGTAAGAGAAGATGCTTGATTTAAGTCCTTTCAAATTTATTGAGATTTGTTTTGTGTCCTTATATGTGGCCTGTCCTAGAAAATATTCCATGTGCAAATGATAAGTATGTATATTCTGTTGCTTTGGGGTGAAATGCTCTGAAGATATCAATTAAATCCATTTAATCTAGTGTATCATTTAAGGTCCCTATCTCCTTGCTGATTTTCTGTCTGGAAGATCTCTCCATTGAAATCAGTGGGCAGTTAAAATTCCAATAATAACTGTACTTCTATTGTTCCTTTTATGTCCTTCAAGATTTGCTTCACATATTTAAGTGCTCCTATGCTGGGTGCATAAATGTTTGCTAGGGTTATATATTCTTGTAGGGTTGTTCCCTCTATCATTGTGTAGTACCCTTCTTTGTCTCTTATGATAGCCTTGGTTTTAAAGTCTTTATTTGTTGGATATAAGTATTGGTATCACAGCTTTTTTTCCCTTTCCATTTGCATGCCCTGTCTTTTATCCATCCTTTAATTTTAGTCTGTGTTTATCTTTCCATCTGAGATGGAGGCATCATATATGTAGGTCTTGTTTTCTTATCCATTCAGCTACCCTATGTCTTTTGGTTGGAGCATTTAAGCCATTTACATTTAAGGTGATCATTGATAGATACGTATTTAGTGCCATGTTATTGTTAGCCTATTTTCCTGTTTTTTTTTTTCCTTCTTCTTTGTTGTTGTTCTTCTTCTTGTTCTTGTTCTTGTTCTTCTTTCTCTTCCTCCTCCTTTTCCTCCTTTTTCTCCCTTTCATCCTCCTCCCTTTCTTCTCCTTTCTTCTTTCTCCTCCTCCTCCTTTTTTTTCTTCCTCCTCATCCTCTCCTCCCCTCTTTAGCATTTGTTGCAGTTCTGATTTGGTGTTAAAAAACTCCTTTATCTTTTTCTATTCTGGGAACATTCTTATTTCTCCTTCAACTTTAAACGATAGCCTTGCTGGGTAAAGTAGCCTTTGCTGTAGATACTTGCTGTTCATCACCTTGAATATTTCATATCACTCCCTTCTGGTCTCAAATGTTTTTGTTGAGAAATCAGATTACAGTGTAGTTGGTGATTCTTGCATATAACTACCTGCTTTTCTTTTGAAGCTTTAAGGATTTTCTCCTTGTCTTTAAGTCTTGCCATTTTAATTATGACATGTTTCAGTGTAGGTCCCTTTTGGTCCAACTTGTTTGGGACTCTCTGTACTTCTTGGACATGTGTGTCTTTTTTCTTCATTAGATTAGGGAAGTTTTCAGTCATGATTACTTCAAATACTTTCTGGATCCCTGCTCACTCTCTTCTTCTAGTTTTCCAGTGATGTGATGTTGTTACACTTCATGTTGTCCAAAATGTTTCTTAATCTCTCCTAATTTTTTAAAAATTTCTCTTTTCTTTTTGCTGCTCTGCCTGGGTGTTTTTTTTTTTTTTCCCCCTATCTTATCTTCCCAGTCATTGATTTGGTCCTCTCATCTAACCTACTGTTATTCCTTCCAGTGTATTATTTCAGATATTGCATTCCTTATTTTTGACTCATCCTTTTTTATGGTTTCTACGTCTTTTTTTCATGCTGTTGAGTATCCTTATAATCATTTCTCTAAACTCTCGAGCTGATAAATTGCTTACCTTCAGTTCATTTTTCTCATATAGAATTCCCTTATTCTTTCATTTGGCGTCTGTTTCTTTTCTTTTTTTTTTTAAGGAATTATTTTTAAAAATAATTTATTTATTTTTAGATAGGGAAGGGAGGGGGGAGGGGGGGAGAGGGAGAGAGGGAGAGAGAGAGAGAGAGAAACATCAATGTGCGGTTGCTGGGGGCCATGGCCCGCAACCCAGGCATGTGCCCTGACTGGGAATCGAACCTGCAATGCTTTGGTTCGCAGCCCGTGCTCAATCCACTAGGCTATGCCAGCCAGGGCACGTCTGTTTCTTTGTCTTCCTGTTTAGGCTGCTTCTTTGTATTTGTTTCTATATATTAGGTAGATTTTCAAAGACTCTGGTTCAGTTCTTTGTCAGGTTCTGCTTATGACTGGTAATGGGCAGTCTCTTTGGAGCTATCAGCAATCCACCCCCTCTCCTTGGACTGTGTGTATGCTAAAAGAACAAGGCTGCACAGTAATGCCTGTATTTACCAGCACCAAGCCAGAGGAGGGCTAGCTAAAGTCCCAGAGCTCCCGGAGAACCAACTTAGTTCTTAAACTTAATTAATGATATAGCCTCAAGCTGTACCTAGCAATCAGGCTTAAGCTCCAAAGGGTAGGGTAAGAGTAATTCCTGTGGATGGGTCCCTTGCTTTCCCTTAGGTCGATGCCACTTGGAGAAGAGTGCTCTGCTTGAGAAAGATGGCTTCTGTAATATAGGGAATGACTCAGCAAAGGGTTCCTGGAGGCTGTTCCTTCAGTTCTTTCCCCAGAGTCACCAGCCCTAGACTCTCCTTAAATGTCTGTGGCCCACTCTGCCTTGCCTCTGCTGACGTCTAAGGTAAGTTGCTACAAATGGAATTTTGTGAGTTGGCCTTTTAAGAGGCTCTCTGTGTCTCTAGCCATCTCTCCCTGGCAGACAGAAATCCTGCAGCAGGATGCTATCTGGGTTCCTTTCCTGGTTCTGGTGCTATATGCTGGGAGCCCAGCTTGGGGTTTAGACCCCATACTTCTGAGGGGAAACCCCTTGGCTGCTGAAATATCCCTCCTGAATTCAGCTGCCACCCATGGAAGGCCAATCAGCCCTCTCCTTCCTCCTCCATACTCCCTACCAGTCATGTTGTGGTGATGTGGTTTCTTCTGTGTGTCCTTGGTTATAAGGCTTCTCTCCAGCTAGTGTTCAGTTGATTATTCAGGACGATTTCTCTACAATTTAGTTGTAATTCCAGATTAGTCCTGGGAGGAGATTAGTTTAGCTTCCACCTACTCTTTCCCTGTCTTGGGTCCCCCTGTGTATTGATTTCCATGTTGCAGTAGCTAGTGTCTTCTTTTAATGATTCCACCTCCTTTAACCTTCATGTTACATTTGAGTGTTTAATACTCTATTCTGAATAAGGGTTGGAATTTCCTGCTTCTGTCTGTCAGTCATCTTGCTCATAGTTTTGTAACCTTATGCATTTTTCATTGTAGGTATATTACCTTTCAGAATTTCTTTCATGTAGATCTTGTGGTAGTAAATTCTCTTAGCTTCTGTATGCCTGGAAAACAATTTTTTCTTTATATCTAAAGCATAACTGCTGGATGTATTTTTTTGGCTTGTGATTTCTCCCTTTGAATATTTGGTTACTGTATCTGCGAGCTTCAGTTTTTCTGCCAAAAATTTTGTTAATCTAATGGGGTTTCCTTTGTTACCATTGTCTTTACTGTCATGGGAACCCTTTCTCTGTCGTTAATTTTTGACAATTTTAATATAATGTGCCTTGGCGGAGGTCTTTGTGGATTGAGATAATTAGGTGTACTCATTAGCTTTTTGAATTTGGGGATATGATTCTTTCTATAGTTTTTGGAAATTCTCATTGATTATTTGTTTGAATAGGCTCTTGTTACCTTCTCCAGCTCTTCTCCTGCTTGTATACCCATTACTCTTAAATTGTTTTTTTCTAATGAGTCAGATAGTTCTTGTAGAATTCTTTTTTCTTTTGAGTTGCCATTCTTCCACCTGAGTCTTCGATTGCTAAATTACTATTTTCTATATCAGTAATCCTACTTCTCTTTCTAGTCAGCTGTATTTCCTAAACTTGCAAGGAAATTTGTTACTTTTTTACATGTTTTTCAGCCCCAGAATTTATGTTTCAGTTTTTGTCATAGTTTCAGTGTCTTTTGTGAAGTAGCCCTTTTATTCATTGATTTTATTTCTGAGATCACTGAATTGCATTCCTGAGTTTTTTTGTATCTCTAGTTCTTTCAAAATTACAATCTTGAATTCTCCGTTATTTAAATCATAGTGTTTCATATCTTAAGTTTATTTTCTGAAAATTTTTCATTTTCTTTCCAAGTTCCTTTGTTGCCTTGGTTGTTTGTTTGCTTGATGGAGTATTTCTGCTGAACATTTATGGGAATGAAAACTTTTTTTTAAAGTTTTTGACATTTTACTGTTTAGCAGGTTGATAAGTAGATGTCTTTCTTTTGTTTTACATTAGGTGGTACAGAAGTGCAAGTTTTTATTTTTTTCTTACATGAACTCCTGTGGCTTCTAGGATCTTTGTGCAGCAGTGTAACCTGGGCCATAGCATATGCCTGTTATTTCCTGAGGCGGTGGGTGACCCTTCCCCACCTGGATCTTGGGGCACCACTCCCATGGATTGAAAGTGGTAGGCTGTGGGTTTTTAAAATGTTCTTAGTGCCCCCACCTTCAGGTAGCCAGAAGCTGCCAGTGAAGCGTTCTGTCTGATTTGACTCAGCCTCTACTAGGTTGTGTGGAGATGGGTGCAGGAGGGTTTGGCCGGGGCGATGGTTTTGTGAGAGTGTGTTTCTTTCTGCTCTTCCCAATGTAGCCATAATGAGTACAGACCACTTAGGCTGGAAGTTTTCTCAGCCCCTTTGCATCTTCCAAGTGAGGATTTTGCTACCTGCCAGGACACAGGTGTGGGTAGCTCGTCACATTTGAGGAATCCCTTGTCTGGTGGTTGACTGCGGAGCTGTTTGACTCTGCACTGTTTCTCTGACCCTAACCCTGGACCCAGATTCAATGTGTGTCAACTACTGAGACCTGAGCACTGTTTCTGCTCTTCTGGTTTGTCCAGTGGTCATGGTACTTCACCCCTTCGCTGTTATGGCCTCCACAGGTATGGAAGTGCCCACGACTTCTGTTTCTATTCCCTTCCCGCTTCTGTCTCTGCTGTTAGCTAAGATGCATCCTCCTTCAGATGTCATATGTGCAGTGTGTCAGGTGCTTTCTTTGTTGAGCAGAGAACCCTCTGTGGAATCATAGCTGTCCAACTTACAACTCCAAGGGAAGAGATCTGGAGGTGCTCTCATGGCCGCCATGCTGCTGAACAGTAACTTTTTCTCATACCTATTTCTATGCACGACCATCTCCCTCCTAATCTGAGAATAATGCCTATTTCTATGCACGACCATCTCCCTCCTAATCTGAGAATAATACCTATTTCTATGCACGACCATCCCCCTCCTAATCTGAGAATAATACCTATTTCTATGCACGACCATCCCCCTCCTAATCTGAGAATAATACCTATTTCTATGCACGACCATCTCCCTCCTAATCTGAGAATAATACCTATTTCTATGCACGACCATCTCCCTCCTAATCTGAGAATAATACCTATTTCTATGCACGACCATCTCCCTCCTAATCTGAGAATAATGCCTATTTCTATGCACGACCATCTCCCTCCTAATCTGAGAATACCTATTTCTATGCATGACCATCCCCCTCCTAATCTGAGAATAATACCTATTTCTATGCACGACCATCTCCCTCCTAATCTGAGAATAATACCTATTTCTGTGCACGACCATCTCCCTCCTAATCTGAGAATAATACCTATTTCTGTGCACGACCATCTCCCTCCTAATCTGAGAATAATACCTATTTCTATGCACGACCATCCCCCTCCTAATCTGAGAATAATACCTATTTCTATGCACGACCATC
>PVIA01018448.1:0-12824 GCA_004024845.1 Tonatia bakeri | reverse complement strand
CAGGAAGTCCAGGAAGCTCAGAGAGTCCCAAAGAGGTTGGACCCAAGGAGGAACACGCCAAGGCACATCATAATTACATTAGCCAAGGTAAAAATGAAGGAGAGAATTCTAGAAGCAGCAAGAGACAAGGAGACAGTAACCTACAAAGGAGTTCCCATCAGACTGTCAGCTGATTTCTCAAAAGAGACCTTACAGGCAAGAAGGGGCTGGAAAGAAGTATTCCAAGTCATGAAAGGCAAGAACCTACATCCAAGATTGCTCTATCCAGCAAAGCTTTCATTTAGAATGGGAGGGTAGATAAAGTGCTTCTCAGATAAGGCCAAGTTAAAGGAGTTCATCATCACCAAGCCCTTATTATATGAAATGTTGAAGGGACTTACCTAAGAAAAAGAAGATTAAAAAATATGAACAGTAAAAAAACGTCATCAAATGGAGGGTTAGCAACAGGGAAGTGGGGGGAGGAGAGAAGGGGAAAAGATATAGAGAATAAGTAGCATAGACAATAGGTAGAAAATAGACAGGGGGAGGGTAAGAATAGTATGGGATATGTAGACACTAAAGAACTTATGACACATGGACATGAACTAAAGTGGGGAATGTGGGTGGGAGGGAGTGGGCAGGGTGGAAGGGAGTGAAGGGGGGAAATGGGACAACTGTAATAGCATAATCAATAAAATAAGTAATTAAAAAATATTCAACAGAGGAAGCAAGCACATACAATGGGATAAAGATAGTTTATTCAATAAATGGTACTGGGAAATTGGACAGATACATGCAGAAAAATGAAAATAAACCAGCTTCTTACACTACACATGAGAATACATTTAAAATTGACCAAAGACTTAAATGTTAAACTCAAAACCATAAAAATCCAGGAAGAAAATATAAGCAGCAAAATCTCAGACATTGCTTGCAGCAATATTTTATGGTATATAACTCCCCAGACAAGAGAAACAAAATAAAAAAATAAACAAATGGGACTACATCAAACCAATAAGTTTTTTCACAGCAAAGGAAATCATTAATAAAATAAAAAACCCACAGAATCCGAAAACACATTTCCCAATACATCTGATAAAGGGTTAATATCTAAAATTTATAAAGAACTTACAAAACTCAACACCAAGAAAGCAAACAACCCAATTAAAAAATGGGCAAAGACCTGAAGTGATATTTCTCCAAGGAGGAAATACAGATAGCCAATAGACATATGAAAAGATGATCAACATCACTAATCATCAGAGAATGCAAATTAAAATGACAATGAGATGTCATCTCACACCTGTCAGAATGACTAGAATCGGTAAATCAATAAACAAGTGCTGGCAAGAATGTGGAAGAAGGGGAACCCATTTGTACTTTCAATGGGAATGCAGATTGGTGCAGCCACTGTGGGAAGCAGTATGGAGATACCTCAAAAAATTAAAAATGTGTCTGCCTTTAGACCCAGCAATTCCACTTCTGGGAATATATCCAAAGGAACACAAAATACCAATTTGAGAGAACATAAGCACGCCTATGTTCACCACAGCATTATTTACAATCGCCAAGATATGGAAGCAGCCCAAGTGTTCAACAGTAGATGAGTGGATAAAACAACTATGGGACATTTACACAATGGAAAACTCTTTGGCTGTAAAAAGAAAACTTTAACCATTGTGACAGCATGGATGAACCTGGAAAACATTATGCTAGGTGAAATAAGCTAGTCGGAGAAAGATAAATACCAGATGATTTCACTCATATATGGAATCTAATAAACAAACTGAACTAACAAGAAAAATTGGGTCAGACTAATAGATGGAGAGCTGGATGACAGCTGGGCTTGAGGGTGGCAGATATTAGGGGATGGAAGGATAAAGCATAAAGGAAAAAGGACTCATGGACATGGACAACAGTGTGGTATTTGTTGTGAGGGGGAAGTTGCAGGGGACTAATGACAATGGAAAAACTACAATAAAGATTTTTAAAAATAACAAAATTTATTTTACTATTTTTGTTATCTTAATGGTAAATAAGGTTTCCAAAAACTTAATCAATAAAATGACAGGTTTACTTCTTAACATCTAATGAATAAAAAGTGTTTTAATGTCATTAAACAAGTCTTAAAGAATCCATAAAAGGAGTGGCTTGAACATGATGGAGATGAAGAATAAGAGAGAGTGGTAGAGATCACAGCCTCTAACATCTGCAAATTCAGATTTTTAGAAAAGAAATTTTGAGTATATTTTATATGGGTCTTCAAGAGCAACTGATCTAAAATGAAATGTGTGCTAAGCATTGGTTATTAAGAATCAGCACAGTGTCAAAAAATGCTATCTGCATCCATAACTGTAGGACTCAAATTAAAATATAGACCCAAATTTACTCCCTCAGCATCTGAACAATGATTTGCTTGTTAAGCCCTATTTTTCTCATATTGCTGATCTGTGTGATAAAGTGGAAGCTTTTCAGTGGAGGAGGCTAAAATTTAACTTTTAGCATGTATGACTCCAATTCATCTCTTTTGAATGAATTTTCAGTTTCTGTGAGAATATATCCCTGCCCTTATATAAACCTGCATTTGAAAGATGAAAGATAGTGGATCAACCCTATTTAGACTGTTACTGGAATAGTGCACTTACCAAGTTCCTTTAAAGAGCAATCCCTGAATGCTGACTAATGTTGACTAAATGCGCTGATGGATTCATGAGCTGGAATGAATCTGGAGCACTATGAAGATGGAAAAGTTATTATCTATATGCTGGTGACTCAAATTCTAATCCCAAAGTTACAACCTCTATTTCTGGGACTCAACTCATATAAATCAACTTACCAGTTGGCACTTCTATTTGGGTGTCTTAAAGACACTTCAGACTAATTGTATTCTATACTGAACACATCACTTTTTCATACAAACCTACTATTCTTCAAAATCTCTATCCCACAGGCTGAAAGCACTATCCACTCAGCTTTCCAGACCAAGGTCATTCTTGGTTTCTCCTTCTTCCTCATCTCCCACAATAAAATACTCAAAACTTTTAACCTATGTTTTTGTTAAAATCCATCCATTTCTCAACATCCCTTATCATAGGACTTACTATACTTTGTCATAATCAAATTTTTATGTATGAATGTGATTATACCGCTTAACAGTAAAGTCTTTACTTTTTTAGTAACTAGTCCAGAGTCTGGAGCATTGTAAACATTGCATAAATGTTTTTAAATTACTAAAATTTTGAAGTGAGAAAACAAGCATGAATAAATATGCATAGAGAGTAAAGTTCTATTAAAAGGTAAAATGTTTTCAAAGAGAAGAAACAGAAAACATAAAAAGTCCATTTATTTCATTTTAACATTTGAATGAAGTATGTGTTTTGCTCCTTCTTTGTGCTACAAACTGCATATGTACTTGTAAAATCATTTGCTTTATCATAACAAAGTTTAGGTTATACAGTTTTTACACATAAAGTAGTAAAGATTTTAAAAGATTGCATACTTATAAATAACAGTATACCAATATTATCATACTTGTTTTTCACCAAACCCTTGGGAAATAAAAAGGGATTTTTTAAATATTATTTTTCAAATAAGGAATGAAAACTTAGAAGTAATTAAACTCAAAACCAGGTTTTCTTGGTTTTCATGTAAAGCTATATTATTAAATGTGAAAAAAAAAAAAAAGATTGTCAAAGGGCTGGCTGACACTAGCCCAACCTACCCAGAAGGTGATGGAGAGAGAATACCACTTGTTTCATTTTGAAGAAAATCTGTGAATCTTAACCATAATTGAATTTTCTAAGCAAATGACACCACTAGATGCTTTACCTACAGACATTTGATATAATATATCTTTTGAATTTGCCTTATTGTTTTAAATATTGTGATTAGATTTGACTTCTTAAGTATTTTTAGTGATAACAAGTTAAAGTAACAACTAGCCATATCTTGACACGGACGGACACTGGCCTGCAGTGTCCGCAGTGTTATGGATGAAACAAGATAAATTCACATGGACTACTGAGTCCTGTGGAGGAAAAGGGATGGCATGGCTACTCTCTCAATGGGACAGCACCTCAGAGTGATCTAGCCACTCTCTCAAGAGGAGAGCACCTGACCCTTGCCTTGACAGACTTATTGGCTTTCTAATAACATACATCAAAGAAGGTTTTCATTCATTATACTTAGGTTTGCTTTAGGTAATTGCTTTTTACAGATAGCAACAGAAGGGATGTTACTGATTACTTCTTATAGAATAACAAGGAAAAAATGTTGCAAATGCAAGGGAACAATAAGAGTAATAGATCTGGTTACACTTCAGTCCTTGGGAGAATTAGCACAGACTTCAGGAAGTTGTTACTTTAAAGATATGCAGTTAGCATTTGCTGCCTGAACTCAGGGTGAGAGAGTTTTAGCAAGAGCAAGTCACAAAGCAGCCTAGATATAATACAGTCCTGATTTCCCACAGGAGAACATCTTTACAGGTGTGGTCCTGCATGCCAACTCACTCCCCGCTGGTTTTCCACATGGGTGCTGAGCTACATTTCCACGCCTTGTGAAGTGGTTCCCTACAATATCTAAATATTTGCCTTACTCCACCTTGCACAAAAGCAGATCAAAGAATGTTACTTTGGACTGGGGAAAGTGCTATACAAAATGAAGGGCTTGATAACCATAACACAGAGATATTTGGGGTGGTTTTACATCTGTTCTCCACTGGAAACATCTACTAGCAGCCTTAGTTTAATCTATTGGAAACTTGATGAAAGACTATTAAGTAAAACCATGATCCTGACTGTAAGCTCTGAATAAGAAGCAGATCATCAATGGAGACATCCGTTCCCTTGGGTTTGTGCAGCAAACTGAGTAAGCCTTCAGCTTTGGAGACTGGCATCTTTAGTGTCTTAACTTTGTAAGGAACTATTTTAGTTACATAGTGGACTAAATCTCAGATTTATATTTTATAAATTTTCTATGATTTTTAAAAATTCTATACATCATACAGCTTTCAAAGTGCATGGCACATTTAGATATTAATAAATTTCCCTGGCAAGTGTGGCTCAGTGGATTGAGCATAGGCCTGCAAACCAAAGAGCCACCTGTTTGATTCCTAGTCGGAGCACATGCCTGGGTTGCCAGCCAGGTCCCCAGTAGGGGGCATGTGAGAGGCAACCACACATTAATGTTTCTCTCCCTCTCTTTCTTTTTCCCTTCCTCTCTCTTTAAAAATGAAAAAAAAATCTAATAAAAAACCCAAAACATTGATTTCTTAAAAAAAGATATTAATAAATGTTCTAGCATTCTTAAGAGCAGAGTTACAAACTAAGAAAGGTGGGAAAGGCCTTAATGACCACATGATTTGCTGCTGCATTTAAAAGGTGAGTAGATTGTTACCAGAAAGTGGGGGTAGTTTTCCCATAGTCACAAGACAGGGTTCTAGCAGAGCAATAGGTCTCAAACTTTGGGGTATATCAGAATGACCTAGTAGACTGATTTAACCACTGATTGCTGGATCTCATCCCCAGAAATTCTATAGATCTAACTCAGAACCAGAGATTTTTGCATTTCTACCAAGTTTCCGGAAGTTGTCAATGCTGTTAGTCCATGTACTACCCTGAGAACCATTGTAGTACAGTGATCCTTACACTATGCTCTACTTCATGAGTCCAATCCTGTGACATTCAGGGTAGATTGGTGTCCATCACCCATCAGCCTAGGGTTTGTATTTCATGAGCCATAGTTGAAAAAGTACAATTAATAAATAAACTAGTTTTATTTCATACTAATATTATAATCATCAGGTTAAATATTAATAATTAAGTCTAAATGACTTTCCTAAATAGATGGAAGGGGCCAAAGTGTGATTTCAAGACCAGTCCATCTCACACCACAACCTATGCTTTTACTCTGACTTGAATCTGGTGTTCTTTCCAACATTCCTCACTGAAAAAAATCCTACTCCTAAAAAAGGAGGGAAGGCAATAAAATTCAGTAAGATAGTATTTTCAACAAGTGGTGCTGGAACAAGTGAAAAGCTTATTCAAGAGAATGAAAAGACAAGCCACAAGACTGGAAGAAAATATTTGCAAAAGAAATATATGATAAAGGAATATTATTGAAAATATACAAAGAGATACCACTTCACACCAGTAAGAATGGACATCATAAACAAATCAACAAACAAGTGCTGATGAGGTTGTGGAGGAAAAGGAGCCCTAGTGCACTGTTGGTGGGAATGAAGACTGGTGCAGCCACTGTGGAAAACAGTGTGAAATTTCTTCAAAAACTAAAAATAGAACTGCCTTTTGGCCCAGTGATTCCATTGCTGGGACTATACCCTAAGAATTCTGAAACACCAATTCAAAAGAATCTATGCACCCCAGTGTTCATAGCAGCGCACTTTACAATAACCAAGTGCTAGAAACAGCCTAAGTACCCATCAGTAAATGCGTGGATCAAAAAACTGTGGTATGTTTACACTATGGAATACTACACAGAAGAAAGAGTAGGAAATCCTACCTTTCACAAGAGCATGGATGGAGTTGGAGAACATTATGCTAAGTGAAATAAGACAGGTGGTGAGAGACAAACATCGTATGATCTCACCTATAAGTGTAATTTAATCAAAAAAACAAGCAAGCAAGCAAAGCAGAGCCAGAGACATGGAAATAAAGAACAAACTGATAGTAACCTGAAGTCGGGGGATAACAGAGGAAAGAAGGGGAAGGGTTTTCAAAGAACATATATAAAGGATCCATGGACAAAGACAACAGAGTGGGGGAGAATTAAATGTGGGAGGTGAGGATAGGTAGGGAAAGGGAGAGTAATGGGGGGAATGGGGACAACTATAACTGAACAATAATAAAAATAAATAAAATATTCAGTCATAAAAAATGGAATCTTGACATTTTTAACAACATGGATAGAACCAGAGGGTATTATGGCAAGTGCAGTAACTCAGACAGGGAAAGATAAATACCATGTGACTTTATGTACAAGTTAAATCATGAAGAAAGCTGAATAAACAAAACAAAACAGAAGCAGACTCACAGTTACAGAGAACAAGCTTATGGTTGCCTGAGGGAATGGGTTAGGCAGAATGGAAGAAAAAGATAAAGAGAATAAGAGGTACAAACTTCCAGTTATAAAATAAGTCACAAGGATGTATTGCACAGCATAGAGATTATAGTCAATAACATTGTAATGAATTTGTAGTTACAGACGGTTATATGACTTATTGTGGTGATCACTTTGTAGGTATATAAATGTTGCATCACTATGCTGTACACCTGAAATTAATACAATGTTGTGTATCAACTATACTGTAATAAAAATATTAATGGCAGAACTAAAAAATGAAAATATAAAAAGAACTCAAAACTTGATAATAAGAAAACAAAAAATCAGATTTTAAAAATGGGCTAGCTATGACTGGTATGGCTCAATTAGTTGGGCATCACCCCATAAGGCAAATGGTCACAAGTTCGATTCTGGGGTCAGGACACATGTCGGCATTTCAGGTTTGGTCCTGGTTAGGGCAAGTATGAGAGGAACTGGTGTTTCTTTCCCCGTATTTCTCCCTCCTTTCCGCTCATCTCTAAAAATAAATAAACAAAATTTTAAAAAATAAATAAAAACAAAAAATAAAATTAAAATTGGCCAAAGATCTTAACAAGCACCTCACTAAGCAAGATATGCAAATGAAAAGTAGGCTCATGAAAAGATGTCTATATCATCAAAGAAATGCAAATTAAAACAACAATGACATACTAGTATACTCCTATTAGAATGGTCAAAATCTGGAACACTCTCCATACCAAATGATGGTGAGGATGTGAAGGAACAGGGTCTCTCATTCATTACTGGTGGGAATGCAAAATGCTAGAGCCACTTTGGAAGATAGTTTGGCAGCTTCTAACAAAACTGAACATACTTTTACCAAATGATCCAGCATAGAGTGTCTTCATACAAAGTATATGATGGTATAGTCTACTACACACATAGGCTCTATGGTATAGCCTATTGTTCCTAGGCTATAAACCTGTACAATATGTCACTGTACTGAATACTGTAGGCCATTATAACACAATGGTAAGCATTTGTGTCTCTAAATATATCTGTGACAGTAAGCAAACATTTTGGAATTTGATAGCTGTTGGTTGTACAACCTTATGAGTGTATTAAATACTATGAAATTAGATGTCTAATTTTATGTTATTTGAATTTTATCTCAATACCTGTTTTCTTGTTCCAGTTCCAACAACTCCTCATTAGTCAATTTCTTAAGTTCTACCTCTAGGAACTTCTCACTGTCATCCTCATTCACAACCAGGTTAAATTGGTTTTTCATCTCAACAACTTTCTTGATTTTTTTAGCTTTCTCATCCTTGACAAATCATTTGCTGTCATGAACTAACATTTTGAGTGTTTTCTTTCAGATGTCATTTGTACACTTGTTGATGACATCATCCCAGGCCTAAGCAAAGCTCTTAATACCATCATAAGTGTTTTTCTATCCAGAAGCTCATCATTGTCTTCTCTGTAATTTCCTGGGCAAAGGTCTTCTTCAGGTCGTAGGTCTTAAAAGCTTCAATAATTCCTGATACATTTGTTGGATCAAAGAGGCAGTATTTGGAGAATAAAATGCCCCTTTGATATTGCAATGAAAATACCCAGTAAAAGAAAAATGACTAGGAGCATTATCAACAATAAGCAAAATCTTGACAGGTATGTTTTCTCTAAATAGTACTTCTCCATTTCAATAGCAGAGGAATTCAGAGGACTCTTGGAAGGAAAGCTGGGTGACCCATAAATTCTTATTGCTCCTCTGGTAACCTGGCAGTGTGCTAGTGATATGTTTGCAGACCTGAGCTTCTAGCTCTGCCAGATCACAAAAGGTTTCCATTGGTAGCCTGCAACGTTGCCCCAGGAGATTCAAGATGGAGGAGGAGAAAATGGTAGCTACACTAAACTGTTCCTAGGACAAAACTGGAATTACAACTATTTATTTAAAAAATCATCCCAAATAACCAACTGAACACTAGCTAGAGAGAAGCCTTATAACCACAGACAGACAGAAGGAACCACTCTACCACAATGAGACTGGCAGGGAGTGTGGAGAAAGCATGAATGGACTGGTTGGGCTCCCATTGGTAGGAGCTGAAGTTCCAGAGGAATATTTCAGCAGCCGAGAGGTTCTACCTTAAAAGTATAGGGTCTAAACCCCAAGCTGGGCTCCTAAGCCTATAGCACTATAGCCAGAAAGGAACCCAGATAACATCCAGCTGTGAAAAGCATAGGGTTTCTGTTTGCCAAGGAGAGGCAGCTAGACACTTAGCACCTTAAAGAACAAACACACAAGATTTAATTTGCAGCCACTTACCCTGGGCTCAGGCAGAGGGATTGCAAAGTGGACTAGAGACTTAAAGGCAGTCTGGGACTGGTGGCTCTGAGGAAAGAATGGAAGGAACAGCTGATGATTTCTGTGCTGAGTCATTCCCCATACTGCAGAAGACATCTTCCTCAGGTGGAGCACTCCTATCAGAATGGCATCAGCCTGAGGGTAAGCAATAGCCCTACCTGCAGGAATTACTCTGCCCCACTCCATAGAGCTTAAGCAGGGTTGCTGATTGTAGTTTGAGACTATATCACTGATTAATTTATCACCTAATGCAGACCATTGGGAGCCCTATGAAACTTCAGCTGACTTTCCCCTGAGCCCAGTGCTATAAAAGCAAGGCTTGGTGTACAGTCTTGTTCTTTCTGCACATAAACAGGCCCAGCAAAGGGAACCAGATGATGCTGTGGATCACTGATAGCTCCAAACAGCTTGACCAGCGTCAGTTACAAGAAGTGACTGACAAAGGCCTACAACAAGGTCTTTGCATATCTACCTAATACATAAGAACAAATAAAAGAAACAGCTAGTGTGGGAAGACAAAGAAACATACCCCAAATGAAAAAAAAGAGAGAGAGAGAGAGAGAAAACTTCAGAAGAGCTAGATGAAATGGAAGGAAGCAATTTATCAGATAGAGAGTTTAGAGTAATGATTATAAGGATACTCAACAGCATGAAAAAAGACACAGAAACTATAAAAGGGGCCAGTCAGGAATAAAGAATGCATATCTGAAATAAATAATACATTGGAAGGATTAAAGTAGGTTAGAGGAAGCAGAGGATTGAAGCAGTGATTTGGAAGACAGAAAAAAAAACACTTAGGCAAAGCAGCAAAAAGCAAAAAGAGGTTTGTTTGTTTTTTTTTAAATGAAGAGAGCTTAAGAAACATTTAGAACAACATGAATCAGAACACATCTGCATCATAGGAATACCAGAAGGAGAAGAGAGCAAGCAAGAGATCGAGAACCTATTTGAGGAAATAATGGCCAAAAACTTCCTTAAATTGGTGAAGAGAAAAGATACACAAGTCCAGGAAGCTCAGAGAGTCCCAAACAAGTTGGACCCAAAGAGAACTACACTGAGATACATCACAATTAAAATAAGAAGGCTTAAAGACAAGTAGAGAATCCTAAAAGCCTCAAGAGAAAAGCAACTAGTTGTGTACAAGGAGCATTAATTAGACTGTCATCTAATTTCTCAACAGAAACATTCCAGGCCAGAAGGCAGTGGCATGAGATATTCAAGGTGATGAAAAACAAAAACCTACACCCAAGGTTACTTTACCCAGCAAGGCTATGATTTAAAATCAAAAGAGAAATAAGGACAAGACACAGCTAAAGGAGTTTGTTAACACCAAACCAGTACTGCAACAAATATCAAAGGGCTTGCTTTAAGAAGAAGAGAAAAAAAAATGAAGAAAAAAAAGAGAGGAAAATAGTCTAACAATAAAATAGCACTAGATACTTATCTATCAATAATCACCTTAAGTGTAAAAAGCCTAAACGCTCCAACCAAAAGACATAGGGTAGCTCAATGGTTAAGAAAACAAGATCCATCTATATGCTGCCTTGAGAGACACATCTCATATCAAAAGATACATACAGACTAAAAGAAAGGAGATGGAAAAAGATATTCCATGCAAATGGAAAGGGCAAAAAGTCCGTGGTAGCAGTACTTATATCTGACAAGATAGACTTTTGAAAACAAGGCTATACTAAGAGACAAAGAAGAACACTGCATAATGATAAAGGGAACAATCAAACAAGAGGATATAACCCTAGTAAATATTTACACATCCAATACAGGAGCACCTAAATATGTAAAGCAAATCTTGATGGACATAAAGGGAGAGATTCACAGAAATAGAGTCAGGGACTTTAACACCCCACTAACTTCAATGCATAGATCTTCCAGATAGAAAATCAATGAGGAGATAGTGACTTTAAATGACACACTAAATCAAATGGATTGAATTGATATTATTAGAGCATTTTACCCCAAAGCAGCAGAATATACATACTTTTCAAGTGCACATGGAACATTTTCTAGGGTAGATCACATATTAGGACACAAAACAAGGTTCAGTAAGTTTAAGAAGATTGAAATCATATCAAGCATCTTCTCTGACCATAACGCTATGAAACTAGAAATTAAACACAAGAAGAACATTGAAAAACACACAAAGGCATGGAAGCTAAATAATGTATTGTTGAACAATGAATGGGTCAACAAGATCAAGGAAGAAGATAAAATATAATTTGAAACAAATGAAAATGAGGACACAACCATCCAAAATCTGTGGGACACTGGGAAAGCAGTCCTAAGAGGGAAATACATAGCATTACAGGCCAACTCAAGAAAGAAAGAAAGAAAGAAAGAAAGAAAGAAAGAAAGAAAGAAAGAAAGAAAGAAAGAAAGAAAGAAAGAAAGAAAGAAAGAAAGAAAGAAAGAAAAGAAAGAAAGGAAGGAAGGAAGGAAGGAAGGAAGGAAGGAAGGAAGGAAGGAAGGAAGGTAGGAAGGAAGGAGGGAAAGAGGAAGAAAGAAGAAAGAAAGAAAGAGAAAGAAAGAAAGAAAGAAAGAAAGAAAGAAAGAAAGAAAGAAAGAAAGAAAGAAAAGAAAAGAAACAACTCAAATAAACAATCTAATATTACACTTAAAGGAAGTTGAAAAAGAACAACACACAAAGCCCAAAGTGAGTAGAAGGAAGGAAATAATAAAATCAGAACATAAATAAATGAAATAGAATCTTTAAAAATGATACAAAAGAGCAATAAATCCAAGAGCCTGTTCTTTGAAAGATAAATAGGATTGACAAACCTTTAACTAAACTCATCAAGAAAAAAAAAAGAGAGAGGATGGGGAGGAAGATGGCGGCCTCGAAGGAGGTTTGGTGATCCCCTTCTCCAGTACTAGGGGGAAAATTTGGCCGATCTGAGGAGAGACAGAGCAGGAGACCACTGATATCGCGACATTTATGAAAACAGGGCATTAGAAGTTGACCAGACATTGAATAAACAGACGGTAGGAGGACGTCTTCGGGAACAAAAGGGACCTGTGCTAGCTGCGGAGAGTAGGCCGGTGCTCCTGGGTCTGTCTCCAGGCACCCAGGAGAGCGGAGTCACCGCCCGTCCCGTCCAGTCCCCAGACAAGGTTTGGGAAGCAGAAGCCCACGCAGGAGCTGTGCGCACCCACGATCTTTCCGGGGAACAGTGAGTACCCAGTCTGCCGGGCCAAGGGAGGCCTTGCTGTGGGTGCCCACGCCCCCAATCAGGGGAGTGTGTGGTTTTGGGGAAGACTGAGACCCCACAGCTGGGAACAAGGGAAGGGCTTCCGGAGCTGAAGTGATTTGGAGCTGGGGAGCGCCCTGCCGGGGTTGCTGACTTTCGAGCAGAGAACCCAGAAATTAGACAGCGCTTTGCGGGTTCCCGGGGCCCATGGCGGGGGGGGG
>PVIA01018447.1:0-12785 GCA_004024845.1 Tonatia bakeri | reverse complement strand
CCCTATGTAAATACCCCTCATTGGTCCACGGATTTTCTCCTCCCTTGCCCCGCCCCTAAAAATTTAACTTTCATTTTCACTCTGCTATTCCGAAGCCCTAGGGCCCTGGTGTGGAGATTGAATCCTGCCCACGACTGCCCCTCAGGCTGGAATTCCAGAACAAATAGGCCTTGTTCCCAGGAAGATTGGGGGTGAGTTTCCTTCTGCTCTGTTTGCAGTGCCTGGAGGGTGGCAGCCTGCTGAGAATACTGTGTTCCACTGTTACAGACTTTGGGGCAGAAAACCACACCCCTTTCCACCCCAGGCACCACAGCCAGGAGCTCAAAGGTCATCCTGTGAGGGCCGCCAGGGCCCAAAGGCTCTGAGGGGACCACAGTGGTGAGTTGGCTTTGGTAGAGCCTGGAAGGTGGCACAGGGGTGTTTCCCTGGGAGAGGAGAGGAGTGGGGCATGGGCACTGCTCACTCAGTTCTGGCTGTGCTGCTGCAGCAGGGAGATGGTGCAGGTATCATCAGCAGCACCTACAGGTTAAAGGGAAATGCTGCCCTGAGTTGACAAGGTAGTACATGTATCAGCATTGTCGCCCCACACCACATGCCTTGTGTGAGAGTCCAACCGGCTTCCACTCTTCCTGGGAAGATGGATCTCTTTCCTTGTCTATGCACTTCTCAAACTTCTGCTTCTGCCCCACGTTCTGGGGAGAGTTCTGCAAGTAGTTTAAATCCTGTGCAGGAGCCCCTAAGAAAGGACCCCCTGTGCCCTACAGACTTTGGGTTCTCCTGTGCGTAAAAGTCTTGTTCATTTTCAAAGCAGATGTTTTGTAGGTTTAGCTATGGGGCACAGGTCTCTGGGTTAAGCAGCCTGATGTGGGGTGAAAACCATAAGTCCTCAGGGATGGTCTAGGCATTTGTGATATCCTTGCAGTGCAGAGACCACTCACACTTTCATATCTAGGTATCTCCCTGCCTGTTCTGGAGCCCTGGAGTCACTGTCTAGGTTGTGGGGGTTGAACCTCCATCTGTGAGGCCTCAAGCTCCTCTGTACTTTCCTCTTCTGTGTCCTGTAGCATCAGGTGATTTGACCTGAGGTCCTTGTAGCCACACAAAAAGTAAATTCTGCAGCCCCAAGGCTGAATGCTTGTCCTCTATAAGCTCTTGTTGTGTCTCAGATTTGGGTGTATCTTGAAAGGGATGACAAATAATTCGATGTCCTTACCCCATATTTCAATCATGCTTGCGCTATAAGCACAGGCAGACATCATTTAATATCTACTCCTGATGCAATGCCTACCTCTGATATTGCAGTTCATCAGAGCCTGACCTGGACTACAATCGCTGCAGCCAGGGACTACCTGCATAAGCTGCCGGGCTGTTTTCAGCATCTGGACCATTAGGTATAAAACACTTCTGGTTCTCTTTCAACCTCATTCCTTATCAGGTTCCCTCATATGTGATGAAAATGGCACCAGTGGACAGTGTTAGTAGATCTAAATTCATCTTCATGTTACAGAACAAACAAGGGGGGCCTGGAACGATAATACTGTTACTGAAAGAGACTCAGGTCCATCATGTCCGCCGCCAGAGGAAAGATGTCTCTCAATGTTAGAGATTCGTGAAAACGAATGGAAATGTTTATTTAATGCTATACAAATGTAAAGTAGTGACCTAATGTCTTCATCAAAATCCCAAAGTCCCTTAAAACACCCACAAACACACACAGTCCTTCCTCACCATTTGCCCAGTCTGGAGTACCGTATCTTAGCAAAGGAAATAGAAGTCTGGGCTCAGGAGTGTCTGGTTCTTCCCAGTAATCCTTGTCAGCTGGGAGACCTTCCTTGGTTCCTGGCACCATCAGCTGTGTCTCTGTCCAGGCAGGATCTCCAATAAATCCAAAGCCATGCAGCACCGTCTCATGGCCTACTAGTAAGAGTTCTTTCACCCTTCTTCCAGGCAAAGTCTCTCTTGCTTCCTAGGCCACGTGGCCAAAAGGAGCACCTGAAAGCCACGTAGTCCTCTCCTACCAGAGCTTCAGGGGTCTGCACTCTGGTGAAACCGCGTCGTTCTCCCCACAAAGCTGCAGGGAGAGGGGGTCATCACTCAGCTTTGGCCGAGTGGCAATTTTCTGCTAAATCTGCATGGTGATTCTCTCTCACAGAGCTGCGGGAGCCCTCTACTCTGCCAAAAGCCCCATGGTTCTCTCCTATGGTTGCCGTGTCTGGGTTTAAATCCCTGTGCCAATCTTCCTTTGCAGCCCCATTTCTGACTCCTCCCACACTCGACCACACTTCCCCTCAATCTGCTGCCTTTTCCAGCTTTTCTGGACACCATCATGGGTCTGGGCAAGTGTCATCCCATGTCATGGAGACAATCTTCTCCAAGCTCCCATGAAGGCTCTGTAACTCAGGGGACCTGCCCCACCCCAGTTACATCTTGGTGGGGAAGTCACTTCCATCCCCCTGGCTCAGAGCATGGCCATGGTATTCAATATGTCTATGTAACCAGTCAAAGGTTATAGGTATGTTAAATGACCACACCAGAGGTTAGCTGCAGAGCTGTTGCTATGTAAAACAGCTCTCAATGGGCCTGCTCCATTTGTCCCTTTCCCCCACCCACACCTGGGGGGCGCTGAGGACATCCTAGTGTTTTCTGAATACCTTGAGTTCTGGACCCCATTTTAAATGTCCATTTGGGGTCCCCCCTCTTGGCTGCACCCTGTAACATTCATACAGCCTTTATAACATTTCCCTTCTTAGCACAGAACAAAGAGAAAACCTTATCTCATACTGCAGATATTTTCTTTACCATCAAAATGTGGTACCATCTACTAAGTTCTTATCTTTCTTTTTTTATTGTTTCATAGTCTCATTTACTTGGAGCTCCTGAGAGAAATTCTGAGCCTAAACTATGGCCACAGGGCCATATTGAGTCCAGGTGGGAGAATGAGCATCACTGTGCTACCACTCTGTGGTACCCTCTTTAAACGACCACCAGCATCTTTTCCAGTTGCGATGGTCACTCTCATTTATGTGAACTGATAAGATATAAACTTCCAGGTTTAGCCAGTCTAGGGATACAGGACAGGAAACAGAGCATGTCAACATTGGCTGCCTCAGGTGAGCTCTCAGTACTGGTCTTCACAGTGCTATAGAAGTCCTTTATTTTTTTTTTCTCAGTCTTTTAGGAAGCCAGAGTTAGTGGTCATGTGTGAAACCACCTTAGGTTATGTAATCTCAGAGCTACAGTGTATTATTTACCTTGTAAGCACAGCATCCAAGGGCCTAAAAGAGACAGTGTTGGTTAGAAAAGTCACTATCCCCTTATGAAATGAAGTCTAAGCTTGTTAACTGGCAGTTGAGTTCTATAGGAAGTCCTCCAGATGCACTTTCCACATGGGGCTCTTTTTGTTATCAATCATATGGCCTTGGAATGCAGTTGAACTTCCCCTTTATTGTATCCTCATAAGTTTCTTAGGAAACAAAACCAAAACCAGGTACCCAACTTACTAGAAGAGTAAACCATTATTATGTCTATAGGAAGAAAGAGCCTGTTGTTGACTGTTCCCAGATACCCAATCTAACTGCCATCCTTCCCTCTTACCTCATCCTATGTCTCACTCTCTTCCCTGCTCTACATTTGCTTCCTGACCTTGTCCTGAATGTTCTCATCTTCTCTCCCCTGGGCAGCTGTGCGTGCATCAGACTCATCTTCCCATTCCACACTGGATCCATCCAACACACCACCACCCAAGGGCAAAGCTAATTGTGTCCCTCATTTCTCAGAGGGCAAAACCTAGGTCATTTCTTTTGCTCTTGGAAAAGACCCCTGATGTCACAATACTGGGGAAGTGCCATATACCATGGTCACTGCAGGCTTATGTGATACCAAAGACCGAGCAGTTTTCTGCACACCTGCTGCACTGCCATTTCCAAACTCAGACAAGGTGGTACAACTTTCATGAACAGGTCGTTTACTTCCCTAAGATATTTTTTCCTCACTCATATGCCATATTTCCTTCCCCTTCTTTAGCTTTCAGTTCAATGCTTCTATTTTCAAGTTGGAATTGCTGGACTACTGACTATCTGTCCCCATTGCTTGATTTCCCAACAGCATGCACGTCTCTCCAGTAGTGTTTCTCACATCAGCTTGTCAGCTGATTATTTAATTTACTGTCACTTTCCAGGTGAATGTCAGGGCCATAGTGGTTTAAACTCTCTCCTTAGACTCATCATTTTGTTTGTAGATATTAGCTTAGTTGTTAGCCTGTAATTCAGTCATAAAGAATTAGTTGAATGACCTTTCCTAATATTTGAGACTTCTTTCCCAGGCCAGGTATTCATTTAATCTATATTCTTATTTCTCCAGGTGTGTGACTTGTGTGATCCTATGAATATATTTATGCCATTTCCCTCCCCACCATCCACATACATACATACTTTGGAGCTCCTATCAATGTCCTTGGCATATTTTTCAGGCAGCCATTAGATTTTACCATTTGTCAACACAAGACTTGCCAGATCCTTCTAAGTTACCTGTTATGTCTTTGATTAACTCAGTATAGTAGGATCCAACCGACCTCTGAAGGGGACCCTGAATACATTAGGTTCATTGCAACTGTGCATGTTGAAGATAAAAACTCTTTGTAAGTCACTCACTGTCTCTATGAACACATTTGAAAAGTTTTTGTCCATGCCATGTAGATAAACACATTGTCACATATTATGTCATGACAATAAGAGAAATCATTTCCAACATTCAGCAAATGTTGCCAATGGTTACACTGTAAATAAGCAGTCAGAGGAGGTCTTTCTGATAAATGAACATGTAAGGAGAGATTAACAGAAGGAAGAGAGTGAGTCCTACTTATACCGGGGCCTGCAATGCATGCTGAGAGAAGAGCAAGTATGCGAGTTCAGAGGCATAAGGGGTTTGGTGCTTTTATCTTCCAGGATGAGTTTTTCACATGGGAGAGAAGGAGCAGGAGAGATGTTGGGTCACACAAGGATCTTGCTAGAAAGGCCTCAGGTCATCCTTTTTTTCTGTATAAGTAAAAGACAATAACATCCATTGCAGAGATAAAAATGAAATTTGCCATGTCAGATAAACTAAAAGTATTTAAAATTGTTATGAATTGTTCTTTTTACGAGGTCACCAAGCTCCTTTCCTTGTCTCTCTACCTGTTTTTTTTCTTTGTCCTTCAACATGTGTTCTGGCCCTGTCTGTGATATCTGCACAGTTAGCATCATTTATTCTTACATTTCTTCCTCTGCCCCCCTTTAATCTCTCCAATCTGGCAGAAATCTCTGAGCCAGAGGAGCCTCAGATCAGGACAGATTGTGATGGATTCAGGAATCCTATTGAAATTAAAGGAGGAGGTGACCTGCCCCATCTGCCTGGAGCTCCTGACAGAACCCATGAGCCTGTGCTGTGGGCACAGTTTCTGCCAAGCCTGCATCACTGCAAACAACAAGGAATCCATGGTCAGTGAAGAGGGGCAGAACAGCTGTCCTGTGTGCCGAAGTAGTTACCAGCTTGGGATCCTAAAGCCTAATTGGCATATGGCCAACATCGTAGAGACACTTAGGGAGGCCAAGTTGAGCCCAGAGGAGGAGCAAAAGAGAGATCTCTGTGAGCGCCATGGGGAGAAACTCCTGCTCTTCTGTAAGGAGGATGGGAAGTTCATTTGCTGGCTTTGTGAGAGGTCTCAAGAGCACCGTGGTCATCATACATTCCTCATGGAGGACGTTGCCCAGGAGTACAAGGTAAAAGAATGGAGGAAAGACAGGGCAAAAAATAGTACTTGACGGGAAATGTCTGCTTAGCATTGACTCTATTTACTTAGCCACCCTAGTCCTGAGTCCTGTGATCACTTTTGTCCCTATGCTTACCTTCCAAGGCCTGAAGAATATTTCCGTGCATTCCACATAATTGCAAAACAATGAGCAGACTCAAAAAAGTAGATATTTTTATTACTTGTTCTAATAGGTGGAGGTTTGGTGTGTAAGCAAATCTTCTCAATGCTTCTTTGTACAGGATGGGTAACTGGGAAGCTGGGTGGACTTATACCCAAGTTCTTTCCATACTACAGGATCAGGTTTCTTTTTCTAGGACAAAGAGAATCAGTCTTCTCTTGACATCAGAATGAGGACTTCTATCACATGTGTCTTAGATAAAACATTCACCACATCAGGTTTCTAAGTCACAGATTGTAATTGGTGTTTCACAGTTCCTATACACTCCAGTCTCTTTAGAGATAAGCCTGATTTTTCTCCACTTTTCCTCTCTTCTGAAACTGAGAAAGCCCATAGCCAGCCTCTGGTGTGATTCCTCCATCACAGGAAAAGCTGCAGGCAGCTCTGGACAAGCTGAGGGCTGAACAGCAGGAAGCTGAGAAAATGGAAGCTGACATCAAAGAAGAGGGAACTTCCTGGAAGGTAGGAAGAGACTCTTTTTGAGGGATCTAGAAAAAAATCTGGACAGATCTTTGAGTTTTAGTCTCAAGGACCTCCCTTCTTCCTCTTCCCTGACAGTCAGTATGTACAGTCACTGATCAGGCATTCTGTACGCTTTCCTGGTGTGGGTGGAACTGAATTAGAACCTCTCAGAAATTAACAGATATTTGTGGGTTAGTGATTCTCAGAGAGAATCTTCTGAAGATGGCTAGTGAATTATGTGTTCATTGCTGTCATTATTTTAAGCCTTGAACTCTTCCAGGGGAGGACAATTTCCAAGGGTTCATGGCTCTGTCCCCCAGTACTCTATGTTAGGTGGAGAGTGGGGTTGAGGGTCAGGAATAATGCAGGGAAGCATGACTGTTCTGGGTAGCAGTGTGAAAACTGAGCCACAGCCAGGTGTCCCATTTTGCTTCAAGGTTGGTTTCAATAATGAGGTGATTACTTTGGAATGTGTTGAAGAGAAAATAATAGGAAAAATTACCCTTCCCCAACATTGCTCTCCTGCTTCCATTTCTGTTCCTTATGAGAAATTCCAAATCAAATACTTCTTTTTCTGGCTCCCAGGCTCAGCCTGATAGCTTGAGTCCCTCTTTTTCTTTCTCATTCCTAAAGAATCTAATACAAAATGAGAGACAAATTGTCCAGGATTGCTTTAAAAAGCTGAGAGGCATCCTGGACTCTGAAGAGCAGAAGGAGCTACAAAAGCTGGTGAAGGAGGAGGCAGATATTCTCCATGACCTGAAACAGTCTGAGAGTGAGCTGGTCCAACAGAGCCAGGTGTTGAGAGATCTCATGTCAGAATTGGAGCATCGGTTGCAGGGGTCAACGGTGAAGATGCTGCAGGTAAGACTTGGGAAGAAGCCTGAGCATCTGAACTTGTAGAAAATGAAGACTTAATTTTCCTGCACTACTGTGTGGCTGTGTGCAGTTTGTAAGAGTGACACTGAGGTTCCCATAGTCTTGCAGTAACCTTTTCCTGCATCTAGTTCAGAGACCATAGGAATAATTGAATGCATGAATAACAAGGAAAATCCTGTTTTTATTAATATATCAGTTGCACTATAAAATTTGACTGTGGAGAGAAGATTCATCATTTTCCAATTATGCACTATAAATCCCTATATCTGTGTTGAAGCCTAGAACAGTTTTCAGAAACTTCCTCATGTCCCAAGAGTTTTGGTTTTGTTTTCTCCCTATAGAATGAGTTGAGATTTTTCTCAAGTGTAATATTTAAATGAGCAGTTGTGAAAGATTGGTATTATTTATTCCTTAATAATTCAATAAATTCACCAGTGAAACTATCTCACTCTGGGCCTTTACTTTTTGAATGTTTTCAAATATATATATACACGTCTATTTATATATATGTTATTTTATCAATATATATAAATTTTTATATTGAATGCATACATATATAAATACAGTATATATTTCATTCAATATATAAATTTATATATTTATATCAACATATGTAAATATGGTAAAATATATGTATTTTCCTGTACTAAGTTTTCTTAAGTTTTTTAACATTTCTTGAGTCAGATTTTGATAATGTACATCTTTGTAGAAATTTGTCCGTTGTAAGTTGTCATTTATAAGCATGAAGTTAGTCATTATAATCCCTAGAATCTCTTTCATTTTTACAGTAACCACAGTAATGTCCTCTCTTTTATTTCTTATAAGATGATGTGCTTTTTTGGGGGGTGTCAGTTTCATTGTCTGGTTAATTTTACTGATGTTTTTCAAGAATAAACTTTATTGTTTTATTTATTTATCTATTTTAACTTTCCTATATCATTGATTTCTGCTGTTAATTATATTCTTCCTCTATGTTTGCATATTTTCACATGTATACTGAGTATATATATTCATATGTGTGTATTGTGTTTACTTTGCTGTTCTTTTCCTAATTTCTTAAGGTGAGAATTTAGACCACTGATTTGACACAGTCTTCCTGTATCATTTTTAGTGATATAAATACATTGTTTTGCTATATTCTATACTGACTACTTACTTGTTATTTTGATTCCATCTAACTTATTTTCAAATTTCTTTTGTGATTTTGTTGTTGTTGTTGTTCAGTTCTTAGTATCTCTGAATCTATTGTTTAATTAGAAACACTGGGTGATTTTACACTTATTTCTTCTTATGAATATTTTAAATTTAATTTCTTGCTAATGAAAAAGCATACATTTTATTATGCCAATTTTTGAATGTATTGACACTTGCTTTATAACCTAAACATTTTTATATACATTTGAAAAGAACGTGTATTGTGCATTCATTGTGTGAAAGGGTCTACAGATGCCATTATACTTTTTCTTCTTCTTCTTAAGTCCCTTTAACATTTCTTGTAAAACTTTTTCTTATCTGGGAAGCTCTTTGGGTCTCCTTCGATTCTAAATGATAGCTTTGCTGGATAGAGGAATCTAGGTTGTAGGTCCTTGCTTTTCATCACTTGACTAATGCCAATCCCTTCTGGCATGCAAGGTTTCTGTTGAGAAATCAGCTGATAGACTTATGAGAAACTTATAGTCAGTAAGTGACAGCTTTTCCCTTGATGCTTTTAAGATTATTTCTCTGCATTCTTCATTCCTTACTTGATCTGTGTTATGCTTTTTACCTGCTCCATTATGTTTCCTGTCTCTTTGTTGAAGTTCTCATTGAGATCACCTATTCTTTCCCCAAGTTCAGTGAGCCTCCTTACAATCAGTGTTTAGAATTCTGCATCTGGTGGATTCCTTGAATCCATTTTGTTTCTTTTGGAATGTGTTGAAGAAAAGACAGTCAGAAAAATCAGCCTCCCCTAAAATTGCTCTCCTGCTTGTATCTATCTCTTTTCCCTGTGAGAACTTCCAAATCAAATACTTCTTTTTCTGACGTTTTATCCTGATCTTGCATTTCAGATGTGTTTCTTTGTCTTCTCATTTTGGCTGCCTCCATATGTTTATTACTGTGTATTATGTATATCTGTCATGTCTTCTAGTCTTGGCTGAGTGGCCTCATGTAGTAGTACCCTTTGCTGTTTTTGTGTTCACATGAGCACAGAACTCCAGGGGTCTCTCAGAGAATCACCAGGAGGGGGCACAAGTGGCGTTACTCTGGTTGATAGAGACTCAGATTTGTCCCTGGCCTGTGCTGCTGGCTGTGTATGGACAGGGCTCCACAGGAGAACAATGGTGCCTCCCAGCACTCTAGTCCTTGGGAGAGTTGCCCCACCAGTCCTCTGTCTGAAGCCAGACAAGTCAGTTTCTCCTCATATGTCTCTGGCACTTCACAAGCTTCTATCTCTTCTCTGGAACTTAGGACAAGTGCTGTGAGGAAGTGACTCTGTGCTCGGGTCCTTTAAGGAGATGCCTGGTGTTTCAGTAGCCCTCCATCTCACCTGGACTGAGCCCATGCTGGATTTGACAGCCAGATATTGTGTGGACACCTCTCCCCAGCACCGGCATTCCTGGCTGAGGAGATGGATGTGGTGCTGGGCTTTCTCATTTCTCAGGTGGTCCCTCTGCACCCAAGATATTCCTACTATTTCTTAACATGTACAGAATGGTGTGGTACCAGCTCGTTTTGTCTCAGCCCCTTCTACTAGACTTGAGGTGGCTTCTTTTCTACATCTTTAGTTGCAGGAGTTCTGTTCAGTTCATCTTCATGTGGTCCTCAAGGATGGTTATTCTGTAATTTAGTTATAAATTTCACATGGTTGTGGGAGGACATAATCACAGCATTTATGTACTCCAGCATTTTGACCAGAATTCTAATTTACTTTTGCCATATTTGTGTCTTTGAATCAAAAATATGCCTCATATCACTAGCAGTAATGAAATTGCTTTTCATCTAGTACAAATATCTCTGCCTTTTATTTGGTGGTTTGAGACAATAACCTTTAATGCAATTCCCATGCAGCTCTATTTAATTTATATTGTCATTTGCTTCTATAAGTTGCCTATAATTTTTGTTGCTCTCTGTCGCATCAACAAGCTTCTTTTGAGTTAAACAGATATTTTTAGTATAAATATTAAATGTTACTAGTTTCTATTTTTGTGGTAGTTGCTCTTCTGAATGCAATATGCATCCTAGTTTATCATGATCTAAATTAATACTAAATTAATCCCTATAAAATATGGATACTTACCTCCAACATTTCTTTCTATATTACAGCAATAACATGGTAATGCTTTAATATGGGCACTTGATCCAATGCAGGCCAGTGCCATGCAGGCCTCATAATTATTTGATATAACTGGGAAGACCAGTTTTCTTTTCATAAGGGATTTGTATGAGGAGATTCATGTTTTCTTCATGAACTGAGTAGAGTCAATACAGAAAACAAATAGAATTTGGAGAATGACATAGACAAAATATTGTCCCCAAATTCTTTTTCTCTACTTCTGTTGGGAGCTGGCCTGCCTGGTTTCAGGAGCTGTATCCCCCCCATGGCTAAGGCTGAGTGAGAGACCTTCGGACCAGAAGCCACTAAGGAGACAAAGCTTATCTCCCTGGCAGGAGCACTGCTTCTGCTCCTTTTTCCATAACTGGTCCCCAATGCTTGATAAGTTAGTCAGTGACAGGTAAGACTTCCCAAGGGGGGAATGACCTAAAACAGGCTTGATCACATGGAGGCCCCAGGGAAGGACTTGGGGGGCTATGGAGAAAGGGGTAATGGAACTTCACCCCTCAGCTCTGACAAAGCCTGAGTCCTTATTCTACCTGTGAGAAGTCTCTGAATTTCCGGGCTATCTTGCCTTTTCTGCCTGACTTAGGCCTGAAACAATGTCAGAGTGAGGGTACAGCCCTGTGTTAGATAGGACTGGCTCCCTGGGTAATCAGGCCTGATAAAGGATATGTAAAATCCTGTGAAACCTGCTTTGCTAAGAATGCTCTTAATTAAATGATAAAGGCCCAGCTGGGCAGGAAATGAGTTTGGTCCCTTAAGTTTTGTAGCCTTTTAGGTGATAGACCCTGACTCAGAATGAGCCCTGATAGTTCTTTGTATGCTACCTATTGCTTAATCCTTACTGTCAGACAATGATTAATAAGCTGTATCTGTATTCCTGCATAAAAAAACAAAACAATAAAATCTTGTCTAGGCAGGGGTGCAGGATGCTTTCCCCTAGAGAGAGTGGCCTGCCCCTTTTCCTCCACAGGACTCGGTAGTCCTTGTGAATTGGTCTTGCATCCCATCCATAACACCTCAGACACTGCTGACCGGTGTCTCCATCATACTTCATCCACTTTTAATTGTTATTCATCATACTGCAACAAAGCCCTAATACATAGAGCAAAGCGATTGTGTGTGTGTGTGTGTGTGTGTGTGTGTGTAAACCCAGCAGTTTGCCTAGTTTATTGTGTCATGAAAGAAGTTAATCTGAGATAGAGAAGACTAAATTAATTGGTACATAAGTATCCAAAGAAATAAAAGTGTCATGATAAAAAAGTTCAGATGACAAACAGCTGTCAATTATGTGGAATAAACTGTCTGCACAGACAGTGAGATGCAGGCAATATTATATTATTGGGACAGTGACCAAGGGGATGGTAGTAACCTGAACAAAGAGGTATAAGTAAGGGAAGGGACAATATGTTTGCTGAAGAGTAAGGTACATATGAAGAATCTTAAGGTACTGGTTCACATAGCTTCTTCAGTAGGGAATATATTAACCTACATTTAAGAGACAAAATTGAGTAAAAATAAAATTTGGAAATCAATTTCACATGTTGAATTTTGGGAGTAAATGAGGCCAATTATAGACAGTGTATCAAATGAGGAGAGACTTGAGAAAAGCTTACATTAATACATTTGTTTGCTTTTACCCTCAGCAGAAGTCATGTAAACTTCTTGAGGAATACTACAAGTAGTCATTTTTTGATTACCTGGTATAATCCTTGACAAGTACTAGTACCCCACTTTACATTCATGTTGAATGAATTAATGAGCCATGACTTACTCAAATCATCTCATGAGAGCCTTACGAACATGGGTAATATGTCATGGGCCTCATGTTTTCCTCCTAAATATACTTCATGTCCTGACAGTGGAAGCCTCATGCTGTGGTTCCACAAGATGAAAGTTCGTTCTACCTTTTAGGAAGCCTGAAAACTTCACATGAGTCTTCTTGAGTGATTGACCTGAGTCATCTCTGTACTTCTTGGGTCTCACTTTGAGACCATCTCTGTTCCCACCATATCAGGGAGTGGTGGGATGTGATGAAGCTTTGTAAGTGAGGAGGCTTATTACCACTTGACTCATTTTTTCTCTTTTCTCCCTAGGATGTGAATGGCATCTTGGAAAGGTATGTGTGGGGGACCAGAGATGGTCCTTTTGTGCTGCGAAAA
>PVIA01018446.1:0-12785 GCA_004024845.1 Tonatia bakeri | reverse complement strand
TTGAAACAACAATGAATGGAGAATTGGATGTCTGCATTCTGCTCTTTATTCTTTTTGTTCTGCTTCTCTTGGGGAAGTCACACAGTCTAACTTTATGAAAATTATCCCCTGCCTCATCTAAATGATTTATGAATACAAAGTAGAATATTAGATATATAGACTTGGTGTTAAAACTGCAAATACACTTCTAAAGCATATCTGTATGCATCACTTTTATTGCTCCACTATCGGAAGATATTTCTTATTTTGGATATATCAATAGCTTTCAAACATATAACAATTTTCTCTTTGAAGTCTTACTTACTACTCTTATTCAATATTAGGATTAACCTCAGCTGCTGCATGTGAGAAATTAAAATCACAAACACGTATCAAATGAAGTTCATCAAATTCTGTTTCTTGCAAGTTTGTAGAATGATAGTGATATGAGGAGATTCACAATTGTTTCCAAACAAGTTGAAAAGAAATAATTTTCCTACCCGACTTGCTCAGTTATGCACATGTGTACACAGCACCCAAACTACATTAATCCCCTGAATTATACTAAATGTGGGTTTAATTTTCCACACTGCTTTCTCTGAAGGAGTATAGAAATGAAATATGGGTTAAAAATCCTCATGAAAGTGGGCAGGCGAACACTCAGTTACAGCGAGCAGTGGTTTGTGACTAGTGGTGGTTGAATTACATTCACACAGGCTACACAATTAGGGGACATGTAAGCTGGGTCCTCTACACAGACATTACCTTTTCCTTTGGGTGATTTATTCCTTGTTATCTTTGTCTGACTAAAGTTTGAAGTAGATTTGTTCACTCCTGAGTAAATTGCTGACTCTTTTACCTCTGGAGATTGAAAGAGAGATGTGGTTATTTCTTTGTATTTACACTATTCTCACAAACAGAGAGGTTATTAAGATGAGTGAAGGTGGTTGACTAAGATTTTTTCTAAATAAAAACATCTATGTAACTGTTTTGTTCTGACTAGCTCACGTCCATCACGCAAATCTTTTAAATGGTAAAATCCTGAAAAGATGTTAGACATAAGGTGTCATGTGCTAAATTATGAAGAATATCTTTAGCAAAATTATTTAAAAAGTAAGAGAAAATAGTAACATAATTCAGTAGGGATTGGGAAAAATACTCACTTTCTTTTTGCATGTGCTTGTTGGAAGAAAGGCATTTCAAATTTTCATACGTTGTATTTTTTTCATTCATCTCCAAAAAATTTTGAGGTACAATTCTAAAAGATACGAATTGACAGTTTTAAAATTAGTTTTCAGTTTCTGTTATTTCTAGGTTGTGCATGTATAATTAAAATCAGTATTCCATACCATTTAACTACTGATGAATGATTTTACTTTTACAATATCTTTTCCAAGAGAGATTTTTGCCTTAGATTATTTTCTTTCCCCTTCTCAAAATTATCAGTTACCATTTTTCTTTCCATACTTGGGTATTCTCATTTCACCAACTGTTCCTGGACTTATCCAAATATAATATTTAATTTAATGTAAATGTTTAACAATACTATGGTCAATAAAATATATATAGAACATGAAACAGTTTTCCCTATTCCCAAAAATTCCAAGAAAAATTTTATGAGTCATTTGTGTTTTAAAAATATATTATATTACACGGTGTTATTAGCAAACATAGCCATGATCTCTCCTAATATTTTCTGTTTATCCTTACTTTTTATTAATGTCTCAAAGACAATTTGATTTCTGTAATCTTTAAGAGATTGTTATCATATCTTCCAATGTGTTATTGAAAATGAATGTCTTACAGTTAGGACAGAAGTTGACTGAGCTGTACTCCCATGTCATGAGTGGGATTCAATAGTATTTTATGTCAATAGTATTTGAAGGCATAGGCTACAGTAAACGAATCTTGCTTGAAATAGCAAGTTTACTTGCAAATGTTAAAAATTAATTAATTTGTTTCAAGTATTTTAAATATCATAGTAGTGAACAAAGACATGTATAAAAATAAAATTCTATTACAGAAAAATAGTTACATTCTTATTCTCACCAGTTTCCCAGTGTATCATCAACTTAAATACTCTTTGCTTGGTTTCATTTTCTTAGCATTTTGCTCCACTTACCTTTTATGATGTGACTAAAATATATAGGCCTCTGTGTGTTCATAGTATTCAATATGCCATTTCATCATTTGTCCCAAGAAAACATATCATAAGAAAATGTGATTTACAGACACACATTTATGTCTTTAAAATTTTTTACCAAGTCTGGAATATATCAGTAATGTGAACATATATAAATTAGCAAAGTTCAGAGGTGGATGTAAAATAGAAAAACATCTTAGTATACAGATAAGAAAAGTTAATAATTAACTAAATATTTACTTAACTTCTCACCTCTTGTCCTCATTGATATGACCATTTACTCTAGTGATGCATTTGGTTAATGCAACAGATATACTGAGAAGACTATCAGTTATATTCCATGTGAAACTAAGAAAACTGTATAGGAGGTAATTCACTTGTAAAGTAATGTTTGAACTTGAATGGTTCAACTCATTTACCTACAAGATTGAATGTATTGATTATTTTAAAAAGCAATCTATTCTCTGTGCTCTGTATACTCAATCAGGTGGCAGTAATAACAAACAGTGATAGGCGCTGACAGCCACGGCTATAGATATAGTTGGTGATACCTGTGTCAGTGCAGCAGAGTTTTCGCTCCAGTGGAGTCTGGTCCAAATAGAAGAGGTGAGCCCCTGCAGGTGGATGGACTGGATATGCGTGTTCTGGCAAAAAAGGTGATTCTTCTGGGCTCCTTATGTTATCTGCCCTGGTTTCCCAAGAGCCTTCAGTGCTGCTCAGCTACAGAAGAAGATGTGAGAGAATAGCTCACATTTAAGCCTCAGGTTTCACTATCTGCATCCTTTATGACAGAGACATTGGTTCCTTTCTGTCTTTTTTTTCAACAGAGATGAGTGAGAAACATAATTTAAAGGCCCATGCTGATTTTGCACAGAATATAAAGTAAACCTTAGCAAAAAAAAAAGACCACTATTACCACTGATGACCACCACCAAAGAGTAAGATTCTAAATATATTCTGTATAGCAGACACTAATGTTTTGTGCTCCAAAAGGAAATTATACCTAATGAGAAATTCACATTCCTCTTGTTTTCTACTATAATATCAGCTACATGAAAATATATAAACACTAAGAGAGTACACATATTTATTTGAATGAGAGTTTGATTAGTAAAGTTTTATGGACTTAAATTGTATTCCAATGAGAGCCACTCAATCCCTGGTTCTTTAAAGATACATCTAAATTCAATGGTTTTATTTTTTGAAACATTTTTCCACAAAAGTTTTTACAGTATGTTTTTCCATGTATTTCAGCATAAACAGGATATACTTTGACAAAACTTCAGGTTTTGAGGAGTTTTTGTTCTCTTCCCTGTACTCAGTACTGTGGTTATAAAATACAGAAATATGTTATCTTCCTCCTTAGTAGTCTGATGTAGCTTAGTCCATGGTGTCCTGGGTAGGCAATGACAATGCAGTTGAAATATACGAATCCTCGCTCATTAGAAAAAGATTGAAAGAGTTTCAATCTTTTTAGTTATAAATTCAATCTTTCTGTTTATACCATAAATGAAAGGACCATATATCCCAGAAGTAAACCCACACATTTATAGTCAATTAATGATCTACAGTGGAAGCAAGCACATGCAAAGTGGACTGAGGATAGTATATTCAGTAAATGGTGTTGGAAAAATTAGACAGATATGTGCAGAAAAATGAAACTAGATCACCTCATATCTCACTCAAGAATAAATTTAAAATGAATCAAAAAATTTGTGAGATCCCAAATCACAAAAATCCTAGAAGGAGGCACAGACGGCAAATTCTCAGATACTGCTAGTCAAAACATTTTATGAGATATATCTCCTTCAGCAAGGGAAACAAAAAGAAAAAAAAGAGATGGAACTACATCAAACTAAAACATTTTTGGAAAGCAAAGAAAAACATCAACAAAATAAAAAGACAACCCACAGAATGGGAGATCATATTTGCCATGCATCTGAGAAGAGGTTAAAATCCAAAATTTATAAAGTACTTACAGAGTTCTATGCCAAAGAAAACGCAATTAAAATTGTGCAAAGGACTTGAATAGAAACTTCTTCAAAGAGGACATACAGATGTCCAATAGACATAAGAAAAAATGCTCAATGTCACTAATTATCAGAGAAATGGAAATTAAAACCACAGTGAGATACCATCTCACATCTGTCAGAATGCTTGACATGAATAAATCAACAAACAACAATGCTATCAAGGATGTGGAGAAAGGGGAACCTTTTGCACTGTTGGTGTGGATGCAGACTGATGTAGCTCTGTGGGAAACAGGGTGAAGAGACCTCAAAAAGTTAAAAAATGGATCTGTCTTTTGACCCAGAGATTCCACTTCTGGGATTATATGTGAACTCAAGAAGAACATAACCCATCTGTGTTCATTGCAGCATTATTTACAATGGCCAAGATATGGAAGCAGCCCAAGTGTCCATCAATAGAGGAATGGATAAAATAACTATGGGACATTTACAAAATGGAATTCTTCTCAGGCATCACAAAGAAGAAAATTTTACCTTTTGCAACACCCTGGATGGATCTGGAGAACATTATGCTATTAAAAGAAGCCAGCCAGGGAAAGACAAATACCATATGATTTCACTCATATGTGGAATCTACTGAACAAACTGAATGAACAAGCAAAACAGAGACAGAGACAGACTCATAGATGGCAAGTAGATGACAGCCAGGCAGGGGTGATGGGTTAGCGAATGGAGAGACTGTAGCAAAAAGGACAAAGGACTCAGGGACAACAGTGTGGTGATTGCAGGCAGGGTGAGGTTGGTATAAGGGGACTAAATGGTAATGGGAAAATACAATAAAGTTTAAAATTTTAAAACACAGTAAAGAATACATTTCAATGTCGAATTTAATTTATTCAAAAACATACATAAATCTGGAGAGCATTATGCTAAATAAAATAAAAGACAAATACCATATGATCTCACCTTTAAGTGGAACCTAATTAAGAAAACAAACAAGCAAGCAAAATATAACCAGATACTTTGAAATTAAGAACAAAAGGACAGTCACCAGAAGGGAGATGGGCGGGGATAATGGGCAGAAAAGGGGGAAGGTTTTTCAGGAACAACTATAAAGGACATTTAGACAAAACCAAGGGGAGTGGAATCAAAGGTGGGAGGTGGAGATGGCTGGGGTGGAGGGAAAGGAAGCTGGAAAAGGCAGACATCTGTACTCAAACAAAAATAAAATAAAAAATGAAAAGAAATGAAAAAAATAACATTTGGGTGTGACACATTAGAAAAGTTTTTCATTGAGTTCTAGACTGGTTAATGGAAATGGTTAATGGAAAACTGATTTTGCTATAAAAACAAGTCTTTACAGAGATTATCCATGTGAGTAATCAAAGGATAACCACAGGTAGTCTATGAAAGACGAATATTTTTACTGTATGTTCTAGCTCTATGCTTTTCTTGTTTTTGTAATAGTCTTTTCTCACTTTTGTTCTGTTCTCTCCAACTGCTATACACTTCATCCAAACAGCACACTGGCAAATTTAACACTCAAATGCATTGTGATTGGATTATTAGACTTTGAAATTATTTGTTTAAACCTTAACTCCTTTTTACTGTGTTTTTAATCATTATTTATTGATATTCTATTATAGTTCAAATTTCCCCCTTAGTCCTCCACCAATCCTCCCCCCATGTACACAGTCAGTTCCCCCACTCTTATCCCTATACATGGGTAAATTATACATGTTTTTTCCTAGTTACTTACACTCTTTCCACCACTATTTCCACACCACCTCCCCTAGGGCACTTTCAATCTGTTCCACATTTCCATGCCTGTGGTTCTATTTTGTTCATTAGTTGATTGTCTTCATTAGATTCTTCTTATAGATGAGAACATAAGGTATTTACATTTCACTGGTAGCTTATTTCACTTAGCATAATATTCCCCAGTCCATCCATGCTGTCAAGATCAATAGGAGTTCCTTCTTTCTTTCTGCTGCATAGTATTCCATTGCCCAAAATACCATGGTTTTTTGATCCACTCATTTACTGATGGGCACTTAGGCTATACTCAGCACTTGGTTTTTAATAGCAGCACTATGAACACAAGTTGTCTTGAACTGGTGACTCGGGATCCTTACAGTATATTCCCAGCAGCTGAATCATGGTGTCAAAAGGTGATTCCATTTTCAGTGTTCTAGGAAATTCCACACTGATTGCTATTGGCTGTATCAGTCTGCATTCCCACCAACTGTACACTAAGGTTCCCTTTTCTCCACATCCTCACCAGCACTTGTTTTTTGTTGATTTGTTTATGATGGCCATTCTGACTGGCCTGAGGTGGTATCTCTTTGTGATTTTAATTTGCATCTCTCTGATGACTAGTGATGTTGTGCATCTTTCCATTCGTCGATGGGCCATGTGTATGTCCTTGCAAAAGTGTCTGTTCAGGTCCTTTGCACATTTTTTAATTGGTTTGTCTTTTTGGCATTCAGTTGTATGATTTGTTTATATATTTTGGGTATGAAACTCTTCTTCAGTGTATCATTGGTAAATATGTTTTTCTATACAATCAGTCACATTTCATTTTAAAAAATTTTTCTATTATTGTTCAATTACAGGTGTCTCCATTCCCCTTCCCCCACTACTCTCCCCTGCCCTACTACCCCCCACATCCCATATTCAATCTTTCCCCACCATTGTCTTTGTCTATGGGTGGTATGTACATCTTGTTTCATTTTGATGATGGTTTCTTTAGCCAGGCACAAGCTTTTGAGTTTGATATAGTCCAATTTGTTTATATTTTTCTTTATTTCCCTTGCCTTATGAGATGTATTGGAAAAAATATTGCTATGGGACATATCTGAAATTTTCCTTTAGGATTTTTATGATGCCATTACTTACATTTAAGCTTTCTATATTTAAGCCTCATGTATGGTGTATGTTGTTGGTCTACTTTATTTTTATATTTACTAATGTATTTCTCCCAACACCATTTATTGAAGACAACTTCTTTAATTCATGGTATGCCCATGCCCCCCTTTGTGAAACATTAATTGACCAAAGAGACTTTAGTTTATTTCTGGGTTCTCTATTGTCTTTCATTCACCTACGTATCTGTTCTTATGCCAGTCCCAGACGGTTTTGATTTCAGTGGCTTTGTAGTATAATTTCATATCAGTTATTGTGATCCCTCCTATTTTGTTATTCTTTCTTAAGATTGCTAACAACATAATATACCACAGGGACAAAATGAAGGAACAAAATCACATGATTATATCAATGGATGCTGAAAAAGCACTTGATAAAAACAATCACCAATAAATGATAACAATAAGCAGCAAAGTGGCAATAGAGGGAGCATACCTCAACATAATAAAAGCCACATAAGAGAAACCTAAAGCCAATATCATACTGAATGGGGAAAAGAGTTTTTTTTTTTTAAATCAGGAAGAGGAAGAGGGTGTGTGCTCTCACCATTTTATTAGAAAACTAAGAATCAGTAGTTTGAACTTGCCAGGGAATATATTTTAGTTGTGGTGCAGATCTCAAATTCATATCCAATTCATGATAGTATTCTCTTTCCAGTATACTCTACTGGTTTCTCTTAAAAAGCAAAAATTTGAACAGAAATGTGTACACAATTCATAGAGGAAATACCTTCCATGACTGATCATATTACTTCCTAGCCCCAATGTGCACACAGTGACTGAATTTTCAGGACTACTTGCTAATCTGTGTGAGCTTCAGGAACAAAGTGTACAAAACTGCTTCCTAATCCATCCAAAGCACTCACACTCTTTTTCTCCATCACCCTATGTTTATACTCATGTTAATTTGGCAGTCTTCATGTGACAGGGTGAAATAGATGATCTGGTGTGTATCATGTAGTGATGTAGTGATGTACATCACTCAATAGTGATGTACCCACTATTCCAGCCTTATCTCATGCAGAGGCTGGAATGTTGATAGCCCATCAAAAAACAAAAACAAATAAACAAAAAACAAACAAAAAAAGCAAGGATATTCTGAAATGAAACAGTGACACTAGGACTTCCAAGAAGCTGAGCTTTTAGAAAGAAAATTTTCTGTACTTGTGTTGTGTGGTTGCTTTTTTGTTCTCATTATTAGATAGCATGACCCACATTCTTCTTTTCACAAACATAGTTTGAGAGCATGGAACAGCCAGAAACTTCCATCTTCCTTGCTGCTACTCTCACAGCTTCCACTCTTTGTCTGTTGCCTGTCAGTTAACATGGAATAGAAACATATAGATGAAGTAAAATATTCATTTACTATTAAGACACAATAAGTGATATTGCATCACAGTTAAGGTGGTAGGTTTTTCTTAATTTATAGAAACTACTCCTAGACTCGGCCGTAAAACTGCTTGACCTAATAAATGAATTTGGAAAAATAGCAGGATACAAAGTCAATATCCAGAAATAAAAGGCATTTTTGTACACCAACAATGAAACAGTAGAAGCAGAAATCAAGATAAAAATCCCATTCGATATAGCAAAAAGAAAAATAAAATACCTAAGAATAAACCTAACCAAAGAGGTAAAAGACCTGTATTCAGAAAACTACATAACACTGATGAAAGAAATCAAGGAAGACACAAACAAATGGAAACATATACTGTGTTCATGGATTGGAAGAATTAACATAATTAAAATGTCCATACTACCCAAAGCAATTTACACACTCAATGCAATGCCTATTAAAGTAGCAATGGCATACTTCACAGACGCAGAACAAACACTTCAAAAATTTATATGGAACCATAAACAACCCTGAATACCTGCTGCAATTTTGAGAAAGAAGAGTAAAGTAGGAGAGATCACGATACCTCATACTAAACTGTATTACAAGGCCACTGTAATCAAAACAGTCTGGTACTGGCATAAAAACAGGGACATGGACCAATGGAACAGAACAGAGAGCCCAGAAATAAACCCAAGTCTCTATAGTCAATTAATATCTGACAACGGGGTCAGCAACCTAAAATGGAGTAAAAATAGCCTCTTCCACAAATGGTGTTGGGAGAACTGGACAGCTATGTGCAAAAAAAATGAAACTCGAGCACCAACTTACACCATACACAAAAATAAATTGAAGGTGGATAAAAGATTTAAATACAAACTGTGGCACCATTTAAGATCTAGAGGAGAACATAGGCAGGAAAATCTCAGATATTTCACACAGAAACATTTTTACTGACTTGTCCCCTAGAGCAAGAGATATAAGGGAAAGAATAAACAAATGGGATCTCATCAAAATAAAAAGCTTCTGCACAGCTAAAGAAAACAGTATTAAAATCAAAAGAGAACCAATTGTATGGGAAAACATATTTCCCATGATACCACAGACAAGGGTTTAATCTCCAAAATATATAATGGATTTACATGACTCTACTCTAAGAAGACAAGCAACCCAAATAAAAAATGGGCAAAGGACTTGAATAGACACTTCTCCAAGGAGGACATACAGAGAATCCAGAGACACACGAAAAGATGTTCAATATCGCTAGCTATCAGAGAGATGCAAATTAAAACCACAATGAGATACCACTTCACACTGGTCAGAATGGCCATCATAAGCAAAGCAACAAACAACAAGTGTTGGAGAGGTTGTGGAGAAAAGGGGACACTAGTGCACTGTTGGTGGGACTGCAGACTAGTACAACCACTGTGGAAAACAGTATGGAACTTCCTCAGAAAACTAAAAATGAATCTGCCTTTTGACCCAGAAATTCCACTACTGGGATTACATCCAAAGAACTCTGAAACACCAATCCAAAAGGAGCTATGCACCCCTAAGTTCATAGCAGCACAATTTACAATAGCTAAGTGCTGGAAGCAACCTACATGCCCATCAATAAATGAATGGATCAAAAAAGTATAGTACATTTACACAATGGAATTCTATGCAGCAGAAAGAAAGAATGAGCTCCTACCCTTTGCAGCAGTATGGATGGAGCTGGAAAGCATTATGCTAAGCGAAATAAGCCAGGCAGTGAGGGACAAATACCATATGATCTCACCTTTAACAGGAACCTAAAGAACAAAACAAATGAACAAGCAAAATACAGCCAAAGACACTGAAATAGAGAACAGGCTTACAAAGACCAGAGGGGTGAGGGGAGGGAATTCCAGGGAAGTATCAGGGGAGAATGGGAAGGGTTTACAGGAACAAATATAAAGGACACATAGACAAAAACAAGGGGGATGGGAATGGGAGGGAGGTGAGGATGGAGGGGTGGGTGGGCTGGGATGGGAGCAAAGGACAGAAAACTGTACTTGAACAATGATTAAAATAAAATTAGAAAAAAAAGAAAGTACTTCTTGGAGCTCTAGGTTTTTCTAAAGTACAACTCATGAAGGATATAGGCATAAAGTTGAAAAATTCCATCTCTCCATGTGCTCATTTACTGAAGTTAAGAGCTACTGTTGTGTGTGTGTACATGTGTATGTACATGTGCATGCATGTACATATGCCTATATATGCATGGATGGATTTTTTTCTATACACTTTCAGGAATATAAACCAGAATCTATGATTGCAGAATTTCTTACTTTGGTTTTATTCTAGAGACTTACTTTGTGATAAAGAACAGTGAGGGTAATGAGGGTGGTGAGTTATCTTCCCATGTCCAGAAATCATTGGCTCCTTTATGGGACAATCCAATCCAAGAATAATAGGACTTAGAGGAGAGTTGGTGTTGAATGAACTTCTGTCATAAAGGAAACATATTCTATGAATAGAAAACTTTTTACGTTATTTTTGTGAATAACTAAAAGTATAGAGATCAACTACCTGCTGGTTGTATTCTGATCATAAAATAATGTAATCTCAGTGTTTGGTACTTTATAAGTCAATTAACACAGAATAGAAACACATAGGTGGTGTAAAATATTCACTTACTGAATATTAAATATAAAGACATATTTGAGACAACAAATCACTCAGTTTAGCCATGTTTGTTGATATTTACAACTGAAAACTCTTCCTTTTGAAACTTTTTTGTGTAACTCAAAGATGAGTTCTGATCAAAGTCTGATTTCTACTTTTGGCTCCAGAAGTGAGATTACTGCTAACATTGTTGTCTATTTTTGCTCCACAAGGACTGTGGTTATTTCCTGCAAAATGAGCATCTTGAGGAAACATTCCTTACTCATCAGATAAGGTGTCTGTATATAATGGATGGCTGTCAGTTATTTGGTAAGTAAAAAAGTAAATGATGTTCATCTTGCACTTTAATTTTTACAGAGCATATGCACATATATTCTCTTAGTTGATCTTCCTAAATATGGTGGAAAGAAAATACACCCAGTTTTCTTTTTGTTTCCCACATCTTTGAGAAGATGATGAAAGCTTAGTTTCTCTGCTCAGAGGGTGAAAAACACATATATGTGTCTAGACCCAGAAGAAAAAATCATATATGAATCTAGACATAAAATGTGACATTCAATATCAAAGTTTTCAAAGGAGTCTTTATTTAACAATTAAGCTACTCTGGATGAAAATGAGGCCCCCTAGACTCTGAAACTCATTCTTGGAACCTCTGTATATCCAGGGAACCCCAATTTAAGATTTCTTTTGTCAAATGATGCATTAACAGTGGAAAATCGATAAGAGGATTATTGAATACAGCATCGTTTAGTGTTATTTTGAAATTCTGTAATTCTATAAAAAGGTTGAAGGTAAACTCAATTATAGTATAGTCTCCCTTAAAATCCCAAAATTCTATAGGCAAACACTTTTCACTTTGCTAATGTTTCTGTAATAATTCACGGTTGTATGAGTATAGTTATGTAAATATTTCTGAAAATCTGGGCATCACCCAATAAAATTCTATAGTTCTTATGGACCAAAACTATAAATATTTTTCTCACTAAAATGTCATGATTTATTTATGTAAAACAGAGAGATATCAAGATATTACATTAACTCCCTTACCTGGTCAATATTCAGCATTTTCATGCATGCTCTCTACCTTGTCAGTAATAAATAGGACATCTAAAATTTATTCTATCAATGACAATTGCAATTTTCTGTTTTTGAAAATTGACATGAGATTATATTAGTTTCAAGTATACAACATCATGATTTGCTCTTAGTATATATTCAAAATAATCACTACATGAAGTCTAGTTAACTTTCATTATTATACATGTAGTTTTGTGTTGAAGTTAAAAAGTGGTTATTTCAGACTTTGAAATTTTTTTCTTCCTGGATTCAAGTTTTTCTTGATGGTTTTCAGTTTCATATATTTTATAGTGCTTTATGAGTTGTTGAAAGCCAAGTAAGTGGATAATTGAAGTAGTACAGAAAACAGAGTGATTCTTCATGTCTGTTACTGTATTGTTGAGAGAATGGTAAAAATTATTCTTAACCTGGAATGTTAGGATATGTTATTTTTTTCCAAATAATGGTAAGTCAATTCTGTATTCAAAGCAAGGGAGAACAATAAAAATCATGAAATATTCAGTTCAGCTTTCTTTGGAGGCTAATATGAGTTAAAATTTAATACGACTTAGAAATAATTGACCTTCAACTTCAATTCATATAGAGGTTTTCTTTTCACCTGCAGCTCATTGGCAATGCTGTATTTTTTCATTTTGTTAGCTGTATAATGATTTTTTTTTTCAGAGAGGCTGAAGGCACATTTTATAAAATAATCGATATAAGATATG
>PVIA01018445.1:0-12781 GCA_004024845.1 Tonatia bakeri | reverse complement strand
CAGGGCTGGGGGTGGGAGCTCCAAGAACCCTCCAGCAGGCCACCGGGAAGCTTCAGTCCATGACTAGCCTGGCCTCTTCTTTGGGGTAAAATGAGGTTCCCATTCATTTCCTGTGCACCCACTTTATGCCAGGCCCATGCCAGGCACAGGAGACACGAGAGTAGAGATGGCAGGGTGGGGGCCACCACAGCCAGGCGGGGGCTCCAAGAAAGTCACAGGCAGAGGGAACAGCCACTGCCTAGGACATGGAGTGGGAGAAAAGGCCAGTGGGGGCTGGGGGCAAAATGGAGAGAGGCAAGGCTAGGGTGGCTGGGAGGTTGGAGAGGGCAGCTGCCCGGCTGGGGGTGGAGGGCGCCCTGGCCAGGAGCTGGGAGCGCGGCTGCCAGGCTTCCTAGGCAGCAGCGGGGTGAATGGTAGCAGACGCAGTGTTTCGTCCAGGGACTCCGAACCCGCGGAGCAAAGCACAGGCGTGGCACCTGGTCAGTGTGTGAAAGACGGTGAGGAGCCCAGCCTGGAAACTCCAATCTGCTCTTAAAAATGTGTGTGTGTGTGTGTGTGTGTGTGTGTGTGTTTATTTATTTTTAGAGAGAGAGGAAGGGAAGGAGAAAGAGAGGGAGAGAAACATCAATGTGTGGTTGCCTCTTGTGTGCCCAACTGGGAACCTGGCCCGCAACCCAGGCATGTGCCCTGACTGGGAATCAAACCAGAGACTCTTTGGTTCTCAGGTCTGTGCTCAATCCACTGAGTTACACCAGCCAGGCAATCTGCTCTTAAGATTTAAAAAAAAAAAAATTTTTTTTTTTGAGAGAGAGGAAGGGAGTGCGAAAGAGAGGGAGAGAAACATTGATTGATTGCCTCTCACACACACCCCAGCCAGGTCTGAACCCACAACCCAGGCATGTGCCCCAACCAGGAATCAAACCTGTGATCTTTCCCTTTGCATGATGACACCCAACCAAACGAGTCACACCAGTCAGGGCTACACAGACTTTTTTGCTGTGTGACTTTGGGCAAACTTTTTCCCTCTCTGGTTCCCCATCGTGGAAGACAGGGGCCGTGGGGCTCCGTGGACAGGAAAGGTATGTGTGCAGTGAGCACAGTGGGAAAGAGGGGGAACAAAGGCAGTCTGGCTCCAGGGGGCCCATGGGAGAGGAGGGCAAGGGAGCCCCCAGCCCTTCTGTCCTTCTGTCTGGGAGGGCTGGGGCTGACACTGGCTTCTGGCAGCCACGTGGTGCCCCAAATGTCCGAGCACACTCCTCCTTAGCCAGCAGTGCTGCAGGAGAAAGATCTTGGCTCTGGGTCAGACTGATGGACACTGAATCCCCCCGTGACCCTGAGCAGGGCGTTCCCCTCTCCCAGCCTCGGTTTCCACATCTGGGCTCTCTGCACTGTGGCATGACGGCATGATGCAAGTGGGTACAAGTCACAGTGCTCGGCATGGAGGACGGTAGCAACCCTTCCCCTTGTCCTTACTACTGTCGGGGGGTCTGAGGCTGGGGGATGCTGCAGACCTCAGGTCTGAGCCCTGCAGAGAATCCTGACCATGATGCTTACTTGCTGTGTGACCTTGTGCGAGACCCACACCCTCTCTGAGCCTCACTTTCCTTGTCTGAACAATGGAGCCGATGGGCCAGAGATCTGTCTGCAGAGAGCCCCTAGAGGCACAGTGACATGGCGGCCACAGCGGAGCTCACCAGCCCAGGCCACTCAGCAGGTCGGGACCAGCCTGCATAGCACATTTTGGCCTTGATTTTTGTTGCCCGTTATTTCTGGATGAGTGGGCAGCCAGGGGAGAGCCTCGCCTCCGGGCTCCCTCGCTGCCACCCAGCCCCACCTCTAAGACCTGGAAGCACTGACTGACATTTAGTCAGGCAGGTCCCAGTCCTGACTTTCATGGGGTGAGAATCCCCAGGCCAGCCCCTTCACCTCTCTGAGCCTCAGTTTCCCCACCTGTAAAATGAGGTGCATTCTCGTCCCTTCCTCCTGGGCTGTCATGAACATCAAAGAGACCATCCTCTCACTTCACTGTGAACGTTCCCATTGTGCAGATGGGAAAACCAGGGCTCAGCACCTCGAGGGCCACGGCCTCTCTGTCAAGTCTGGAGACTTGAGGCCTGTTTACTGAGCAGCCAGCTGAGAAGTGGAGTCTCAGAGCTGGGAGGCAGGGCAGTTCCTGAGAGCCACCACAGGACCTCCAGCACAGGGGCTGGAGAGAGGAGGATGATATTTACGGAGCATCTGTCATGGGCAGGGCGTGAGCCTCTGGTCCTCTTAATAAGGTGCGAGGTGGGTACTTTTTGGTCTCAGGTGATTTCCAGACAGATGGAGCTCAGAGAGGTGAAGTGACTTGTCCCAGGCGACCCAGCAGAGTACAACTGATTCAGAGTTTGGAATGGGGGGTGTTCCCTCTCCTTCAGCTCATCACAGGCTGCTCTGAGCCCTGTCGCCCCTGGTGACGCAGCTCTATGGCCCCAAGGTCATGTCACAGCACTGCACAGACCATGAGGGCAGTGACCAGCAGGGGAAACAGCTGGGGGAGCTGGGGCCGGACCTGGTGGTCAGAGGAAGGGCAGGGCCCAGATGAGCCAGGAATGTCCCCATGCCTCCTCTCCCCCAGTCTCAGGGCGCCAGCAGAGCAGTTTTCCAGAATATTCAGCCAGGGCATCCTTTACGCAGCTTCCACCCTGTGGGTGGGGAGAAGCCGGCCCTTCTTGTCCAATCCGACGCCACCAGTGCCCACCCGGGGCCCCCACGCCATCTGCAGGGTGCTTGCTGCCCACCCCCACCCCGTGGCAGACTGTTAGCCGACCATTCCACAGGTGAGGGCACTGAGGCTCAGTGCAGGATGCCAGATGGTGCCAGATGCTGCGAGAGCACCCCTTGGAGAAGGCGCCCTCCCTCTCCGTGGGCAGGAGCTGAGTGCGGCTTGAACCGCAGCCTCCCCGCCCCCCAGACAAGCCCTTGACAATGACTTGCACAGGGAGTCCCTGGCCCAAGGCCACACAGCTGGTGTGGAGTAGAGCGGGCTTGGCCCATGAGGCCTGGGATAACCCCGATCCCAGGCTGGGGCCCGAAGGCCCTACAGAAGGAGCTGGACGGCATCAGGGTTGGCCTGGAGTGTCCGTCCAGTGTGGTGCTCCTTCCTCACCATCGGCGGAGAGCTCCCTGCCTGAGCCTGGTGCTTGGGCGTGTGGCTTCCAGCTTCCAGACTCATGATCGAGGGCATTGCCCCTACTTGTCCTCTGTCCTTACCCCCTCTGTGTTGGCTCCCCACACCCGGGAAGGTCTGCCCTTGGGAGGGGGGCCAGGGACAGAGTGGTCTTTGCCCGGGCAGGCCCTGCCTGGGCTCAGACCCTTTAGGCCCAGGTGGCCACCCTGAGGACTTGCTCCCTCCCCACCAGCTCCTCTGTGACCTCTGGTAGCAGTCCCTCCTGGCAGGCTCTCCTCTCGGCCCCCAGGGACCTGCCTTCCCCTCTTCCTCTTACCAGGGAGGGCAGGGCGCTGTTCTTGGCTCCCCTTCTGGCCTGCCCCTCCCAGCCTCCCACACTGGCCTTGGGGGCTATCTCTCCGCACAGGACCCCTGCAGAGCTTCGGGCTCCTCCCCAGTGCCACCGAGGACCCTCCCACCCCCATCACACCCACCAGGCCCCTCCCTGCTCCACTGGGCGGTGGGCTCTGCTTTCGACCCCACGTGACTGTGAGCATTCCATCCACGCCAGGTCTCTGGGCCTCTGCTGCCCGCTCTGTGAACCGGGTCTGAGGCAGGGTCCCAGGGAGGTGAAGCATGTAAATCATTCCAGAAGCATCCATGAATGGTGACTTCTGTTGGCATCACATTCCCGTGATTCGGAGGCTGCATCTCCCACGCTCGTGTTTCCGGCATCAGACTACGTCTTGCAGCTGACATTCTCATCGATAGGCTGCTCCAGGGCTCTGAACGGTCTTTCTGCTGCGGTGCCTACAAGCCCGGCTCTCAGGCGGATTCTAGGCCAGTCCGTCCTCTTTAGAGCCATTCTCCAAACATAGCCCTTGGTGCCCAAAACCTTCCTCTCTCTGGGCTCAGCCAAGCAGCAGGGGTGGGAGTGGCTGGGGCCACTTAGCAGGAAATGTCTCACCAGGTGACCATGTGGCCAGGCTCCTGGGGAGCCTGGGCTGCCTCCTCTGTGACTGTGCTGGGTGCTCCACCCTGAGCCACCCTGGGGGCACGCAGAGAAGTGGGGTGGGCTGAGCAGGGTCCCCCTGCCTGGGGCACAAGCCCCACATGTGACGCCCATCGGAGCCCCCCCATCCCTGAGGCCCTCGGGGGAGCCAGGCAGACCAAGGTTCCAAAGCGGATGCCACTTAGGAGCCGCGTGCACGTTGCCTGCCTGAGCCTCCATCCCCTCCGCTGCAGGAGGGGTGACCTTGCTGACCTACTGGCCTAAGTGGCACTTTGCTTTCATGAGCTGTTACCTTGGCCCAGGGAAATGCTGAGCTCCTCCGTGTCTGGAGGAAAGGCTTGGGATGGTGTGACTTAAGCATGAGCCACAGGGCATGTATCAGATTTCTCTAGGGGTCCTGAGAACCTCCCGCCAGGCAGGCCGACACCCGTGGGGCAGCAGGCGCCTACTGTGGCTGAACCATGCCTTGCACTGGCAGCTCCATGTAGGGGAACACAGTGTGCAAGGGACTGCACACTCCAGTGTCTACCATGTGGCCCGAGCCTGGGGCAGTCCTACCTTCCTCGCAGCTAGCCCCCGAGTGCCCAGGGCAGCACCTCCACTCCCGGGCGGTCACTGTCTTGTACATCACCTTGTATGTGGGTCTCACCACGGTTCTGTAGCTGAAAGAGTGACCAGGTGGCCCAGCTCAGACATGTTCCTCTGCCATTTCTCCCACTCCTCTGTGGGGACAAACCCAGAGCCCCCAGGACCTTCTGCCCCCTTCGGGCCCCTTTGGAGCCTCTCTCCTCCTGCATTCTAGGATTCAGCCCTTCCATCCCTTCTCAACATTCCAGCCTTGGGGATCCGGGTACCAACTGGACAGGAAAAGCCTGTCCCTAGCCATAAATGCTCACTGAGAGAAGGGAGTGAGTGATGGAACTCCTCTCCAAGGAAGCCCTCCAGGGTGCCCCAAGAGCCCAAGAGGAGGTGCTAAGAGTGGGCAAGGGGCCAACACTCCCTTTGCTCCACCGCCCCGGGGTTCCAGCCTTCCCCTGCACACCCAGGGCACTCCCACCACCAGGCCTTTCCCCGTGCTGTGCCTCCACCTGCGAGGCCATCAGTTCCTTCTCTATTGGGGGCTCACTCACCTGTTCCCCGGGCAGCTCATAGGCCAGGGGCAATTCTGCAGCACGCGCTGAAGGTACGTGCCGTTCTGCACATGGCAGGAGATGGTGCGGGTCACCACGTACGAGCACCAGTTCCTGAAACAGACCCGAGGGGAGGAGCTCAGGTGCCATGCACAGCCCCCTGCCCGGGACCCCGGCAGGGTGAGTTCTCTCCAGGGTCCCCGAGGCTCCAGGCAGAGAGACCCCTGAGCTCTCAGAGTCCTCAGGGCCCCAGTGGGAGTCTCCGTGCTGCTGTGGCTGAGGGTGAATTCCACAGTCCTAGAGTGGGTGGCCGTGTGGGGGGCTCTCAGGAGGTCTTGGGAAGTAAGCTTCGGGGGACAAGATGGGAACGGGACACCTTTGAAGGGCTTCTCCCTTCTCAACATCTCTCCTCTCAACCCTGACCCATCCAGACCGCCCTCGCCTCCCGCCTCCCACTGGGACCCCAGCAGGGGCCCCTCCACCTTGCCTTCGGTCTCTCCCTGGAGGGAGTGTAGTGCAGTGGAGACCTGGCCTTGCCTCCTCCACCCTCAGCCCTTTAGAGATCTTGTGCCCCGTCTGCCTTGGGCCCCTCACCGCCAGGCCCTTGCTCAGGCTGGGCCCTGCCTGGTGTGCCCTTTCTTCCCTGCTCCACGGGCACCTCCCCCCTTCAACGCTCTGCTGCCTGCTGCGCCTCTCCCCTGTCTTTCCCACCTCTACTTCCACCTCGGCAGGACTGCTGGGTCCCTGCCCTGGGTCCCGCAGCACTCAGTCCACCTGTCAAGGGGATTCACGTCCACCCCTCCCCCACCCCCCACCCAGGCCCTGTGTCACTTATCATCCTCATGCCCCCTCTGCGTGACAGCTGTGATGTGCAGTGTCCCAAGCATGGAGGACTGACTTCTCCAAATGCTAACTAATAATCACAGTGCACTGCACATATTGGGCACCTACTGTATGCTAGGCGTATTTACATCATCTTCCCACAGTGATTCAGGAAAGCAACCCCATTTTGCAGAGGGGTAAATCAAGGCTCAGGGAGGGTGAAAATGCTCACGTCACAGAGCTGGTGCACGGTGGAGTGGATTTGAACTCAGTTATGTGGATGGGCCGGGTTGGCCCCTAACTCCATCTCTAAGGCCTCCTCTCTGTCTCCACTCCATCTCCTGAGTCACAAGCCCGAAGCTCCATCAAGGCCCCAGCCTGGGAACTTGCTGACCCCGGGCTCCGGGCCACAGAGGAAAGACACAAAGGGCTCAGGCTGAGAAGGGTCACCTGAAACGGTCCCTCTTTTCCCAGCCCTGGCAAAATACACAGAGCCGGTGACCCCATGCTGGGCCGAGGGCCACTGAGCACCTGGAATGTCCCAGCCGTCACAGAGGTGCCTGCCACCACTGAAACCCAGCCCCACAACCGCTGCCCCGCCCCTACCCAGGCCCACCTGAAGAAGAAAGGCCTTGGCTGGGACCAGTCTACTAACTTGACGCGTGACCCTGGGGAAGCCCCTTTGCCGCTGCAAGTCACGCTGGAACTGGTCCGGGAGGAGGGAACAGCTTAGCCAAAGGCGTGCGGGTGAGAAGGCAGGGAGAAGGGATGGCTGATGTGGCAGAAGCTCAACAGAGCCCTGGGCCAGCCACCCTATGCAGGAGGTGGCAGGTGCATGGGGCAGTGCTGTTGGGAATGGTGCAACCTGGGAACAGCCTGAACGGGACCACTGGACACAGATGCTGGGAAAGAGCCCAAGGTCTCCCTGGGACGACCACTAAGCCTGGTTACGGGGGAACAGACTGTGCAGACCACCAGAGAAAGACTGCATTTCTGTTACACTAAGACAGAAAGCCGAAGACCGTGCATACACATGTGCACACATATAGCCATGTCTGTGTGAAGTTGGGGGGAGCTCATGCTTGCATCAAATTGCCACCCCTGGGGGCACAGAGGGGCTTTCCGGAGGCTCCACCTCCTGTGCTCACAGTGGCCTCTGGTCTGCTTGCCGTGTGCCGAATGCCAAGAGCTGGGCCCGGGCCCTCCACTGCCCGGCTATAAGCACCACTAACAGAGGGGAGGGCTGAGGCCCCGGGGCCCGGGTAAACCCTACATGCCCTTGGGGAGTGACCCGGTCACGGTGGGAACTCAGGCCTGTCTGCCCCCCGAGTTTGTGTTCTTAACATTATGCTGGAAGTGATTTTCCTGACGAGCAGGTGGGGATTTGTATAAGTTTAATAAGATACCTCAGGGCCCCCAGAGCTGTGGTTTTCAACCTGCTGGGGTTTTTGTTTGAGAAAGTGATGTGCATTGTGGTTCCTCCCCAGAAAAAGGCACAAAACTTGGGGTACAAGTTCAGGGGAACTCAGGGGCTCCCTGCAGTCTGTGAAGACCCCCTGGCTGGCCCAGGGACGTTGTGAGGGAAGGAAGGTGGGAGGGAGGGAGGAACCTGGGCAGCAACAGAAGCTCCAGATGCAGGAGGGGCCCTGGGCACAGAATGAAGACCGTGGGCCAGGGGACAGACACACACTCACAGCACACGTGTGCAGGTACACACTTTAGTGTACACATGGTGAGCACAAGGCACAGTGAGCACAGACACACTCGCACATGCTTACATGCACACAACTCCCAGACACACACAGACCCCTCCCAGGACACTCACACCCTTGGAGACACAGTCAGACCAAAGCAAACCCCACGGAAGTGACTGTCCTCTCTGCACCAGGGCGCACACCTGCACACACAGGGCTGTGCACCTTTGCACAGGCGCCTGGACTGTGCTGGGGGACACGGGTCTGTGACTGCCCACAGCTTCCCAGGCCGCCCCTCTTTGGGGAGCCAGAGAAAACAATTTTTTTTCTTTTTCCTTAATTAAAATCTCCCCCTCTTAGGTCGCCACATGGCCCTGTGGTTAATTTCCCACGAGTCAGAGTTTGCTTGAATCCTCTGCTTAGGAGACGGGGAGCCAGTGGACAGCTGGCCAGACATTTTAGATGGGAGGGGACACTCAGGTCAGGTGGGACACAAGGTTAGCCCTTGGTCCCATCCTCCTGGCCTTGAAGACCCCAAACCTGTTGCCCCCAGGGTAAACCCGAGCTCCCTCACAGGGCCCCAGTCTGGCCTCGCTGCCTGTCTGCCTGGCCCCTGGGTCCACTTTCCAGAAGCAGCAGAGGCTCTTTGCAGAGCACAGACCTTACGGTGCCACTGCCCGTGGTGGAGTCTGCCACCGTATGAGCCCTGACCGCTCTGCCCTAGGAGCTGCCCCCTCCCGCTGCCCGCTGAGCTCCTGCCCTCCCTCCCACCTGCTGCACTCTCCCACACCTCAGGCCTTTGCACACCAGATTCTCTCTACCTGGAAAGCCCTCCTCTTGCTCCCATAAACTCCAATTCATCATTGGAGTCTCAGTCCTGAGGACCCCAGCAGAACTAGGCCCCTCCAGGGGCCACAGCAGCCCTGAGCATCTAGGGGAAGGACATTGTACCCTGACAGGACAGAGTTCAGCCTGAGGGTGCATGGAGAGGTTTGCTGAATGACTGAGAGCCATGGCCCTGGGCAGAGGGGCCAGGACCCAGGTTCCCAGAGCCTGGAAACCCTGCCTCAATCCTACTGCCCCTGGGGGCTTCCTTTCCTGGGCTGTGGTAGGTGATGAACTGTCCAAGAACCTGGTGAGGCTGGGCCACCTCCAGTGGGATGGGGCAAGGGCAGGGGCCGGGAGGGGGCAGCCCTTCTCTCCTGGGCCTGCCACATCTGCCCGCTCAGCACCTTCTGGGCCACTGGGGAAAGGAAAACAGGCCAGACCAGCTCAGCCTGGCACCAGCTGTCCCACTCGTCCCCCTTCGCCCGCCCCCAGCTTGCCCTCCACCTCCTGCCGTGAGGGGCCCAGGGGACTTTGTCTCCGCGGGGCCCAGGGCTGCGATCCGGAACAGTGATAGGGGCTAATTGCAGGAGGCAGCCAAGCGGGCTGGGGGCCAAGGGCCGTTATGAAAAGGAGAGGAAAGAAAGGGGACCTACCGGGTGGGGGTGGGGTGACTACAGTAAGAACCCCACACTGGAGGCGAAGTTCTCGTCCTAGCTCTGCTGCTTCCTAGCTCGGTGACCTTGGACAAGGCCCTGACCCTCTCTGGGCCTCACTCTGTCCATCTGCAAATGGGGACAGCAGATTCTCCTCCGGGGAGGTCTCACACAAAGCGCTTAGCACAGTGCTAACAGCTATTGGCAATTCTTGTTCCTGCACTACCACACGGGCCCCACAGCCCACAGCTGTGGCCCAGGGCCTTCCCTGGGGCTTGGGAACACCAGCACAGCATCTTCCACACAAAGTCCTCCCCATGACTGCAGGGCAGGGATCGTCAGGCTCTACATTTCACAGAGGGGGAGACTGAGGCCCTGAGAGGGGTCACCTTCCCAGGACACCCATGCGGGCGTGGGGCTGGGTCTGAGAGCCCTGGCAAGGGGCTGGGAAGGAGGTTCCCCAGTTTCCTTGATCCTAGCACTTGTCCCCAGGAAGCTGGGACTGCAGCGGGAGGAGGCCTGGGCCAGGACACTGGTGACAGCTTTAACCTTAGATGAGGGTCAGGCCGGAAGGGACCTCTGAGGGGCAGGAAGCAGTCCCAGCAGGGATGGGGGAGCACACAGGGGTAGAGGTGAGCCAGGCAGCTCTGCATGGCCCCCAGGCACCCTGGTTTCAGGGTCTCAAAGTCACACCACATTCCTGGGGCTGGGGGCGGCCCCTTGGATGCCTTCCCAGGCCCCCCCTCCCCAGACACAAAGCCTCTTTTCTGCCTCTTGTCCCCTGGCTGCCAAGGGGCGCCTGGGGCGCCAGGCTGGGGGTGGAGGGAGGGCGGATGGGGTGAGACATCCCCATGCTGTCTCCAACGACGCTGGGATGAGGCCACAAGGGGAAGTCCTGGCAGCCACGGACTACAGATTCCTCCGGCTCAGGGTCCCTTCCCCCACCTAGTGCTGGTGGTGGCAGGAACCTCTACTATATGGCAGGGCCCGAGCTGGTCCTTCCCATGGGGACAGGAGAGAGGGAAACAGTGAGGAAGCTGAGAAGGAAAGTGAGACCCAGGGCTGTGAAGTGACCTACCTGTCACATACTCTGTGGGTGGGAGAGCCAGGGCCAGAACCCTAACCAGGATTCGCAAAGCTTTACCAAACCTGGAAGCTGCAAAGGACACTGGGATTGGGAGCTGGCTGGCCTGGGCCAAGGAGCCTCTGGTCCTTTCAGGCCTCAGTCTGTATCTGGGGACCAACGGCAGTGCCCCCAGGTGTCTGTGATGCTCAGGCTGTCATGAACACACAGGGTGATAGTCCCCAGTGACCACCAGACAACTACTCACAGCTACTGTCCTGCTGCCATCCAGGAAGCCCTGGGGCGAGGGACCCAGGCCAGCAGGCCCAGTCCTGGGTTAGCGGGGCAGCAGGAGGGCAGGCTGGGCCTTACATGCTCTCCGCCCTCACCCCGATCCCGACAACGGGAATTCCCGGCTCAGAGTCTCGGTCATCTCAGCAGCTGGGGTCCTGGGGGTTCACACCCGTGTTCTGGGCAGGTCACATCCCCCCTTGAGCCTCAGTTCCCTCCTCTATGAAAAGGGCACCATAGAAATGCATGCCTCCTGAGGCAGTCGGGAAGATCCGGGAGGCGCTGGATGCAGGTGAAACACCCAACACAGGCAAGCGGCGGTTGGCATGCAGCAGGTGGCGGCTGTGACGTCTGCCACCTGTCCATCCATCCCTGTCTCAGAAGATAGGTCTTGTGGCCTCTGAGCCTCAGTCACCTTTCCCCTCCAGCCCCGCCCATGTCACCTGCTCTTGCCAGCCCAGTGGGGGCATGCCAGCCCCGAGATCACAGTGCGAGGAGAATTTCTGAAAGAATCAGAGAAGTGAAGCCATAGCAGGTGGGGCTGGGCAGGCCTTCCAACGTGAAGAAAAGGCCGGGGAGGCATCGCTGCTCTCCATCACCTGGCTGGCTGGCTGGCCCTTCCGCAGGGACCCCAGCGAAGGCAGGGGCTGCAGCCAGGACAGCACCAGGCAGGCTCACACAGTGTCATCAAGGCCAGAAAGACCCGGATTGGAACCCCAGCTCTTCTATTAATGACCCACATGCCTAGAAGATTATGTCCATTTTCTGGGGCTTCTGTTTGCTCATCTGCTGAGTGGGAACAAGTGTTCCCGAACCTCTTTCAGTCCTTGAAGGACTAACGAGGACACTGCCTGTAAAGGGACCCTCGCCGGTACCGGAAGATGCTCCGCAAATGCCAGCAGAGAGGGGAGAAGGCGAAGGCTCCAGGCTCCAGAGAGAGCGGCAGAAGAGTAGCCCTCCTATCTCTGTCCAAAAATGCCAGGTCCCTGGGGGCCGACACTAACCCGGGGGCATTGAAACTCCACCCCTGCCTCTTTCCTCCCGGTGAAATAAATAGCCGGTACTAAAAAAAGCCAGGAGCAAGGAAAAGGGAGGAGAGTCCTCGAAGTGTCAGCGAGGGGATGTCCTGGGCTTTCCTAACTGTGGGACGGGTTGGGGGCGGAGGCTTGGGTTAAGGGGACCAAAATCCTGCGGGGAGGGGGTGTTCCCGTTGTTCCCTGTCCCCCTCCTCGGGGGCTCTGGGGGTGAAATGGTGGGGGATGGAGGAGGCTGTCAGGGAGGGGGCGCTGCCGGCTCCAGACACACGGAGTAGGGGACCTCAGCACTTCTGGGAGCCTCTGTCAGATAGTGGGGCGAGCCAGGGTCCCTGCCCCCACCCGGGCTGGCACTGCGGTGGGGGACCAGGTTCTTTCCCAGTTCAGGGCTTGCACGAAGGTTGCCGGGGTCGGCGGGAGGCAAGGAGTGCCTGGAGTCCCGGCCCCCCACCCCAGGTTGGCAGGGCACAGAAGTAAGTGGCGGTGGGGGCCAACCCTTACCTGCGTCCGGAGAACGGGGCTCCCCCGACGCTCCATGCAGCGCTGCCCCCCGGGAGCAGGAGCCCGAGGCAGAACAGAGCCCAGGTCCGCGGGCCGCCCATGCTGCGCCCGGCGCCCTCCGCGCGCAGCCCCTCGCCGTCGCCGCCCCCAGCCTGCCGTCCACGCCCGCCCGCGCCGCCAGCCGCCTCGGACGCGCGGATCCCGGTTCCCAGCGCAGCGGCGGGAGGCGGGAGGGAGGCGGGCGCGGGGCGGAGGCGCGCATCCCGGCCTCGCCCGGCCCCTCGGCGCGGCCCCCCGCCCCCTGCGCCGCCGCTGCCAACCCGGAAGGAGCCCCGGGGGGGGCGGGCGTCCCGCCAGGAGGCCCGTCAGGTGCCCACCTGATCCGGGCGCTGTGCGCCGCCTGGCCCTTTGGGTGCGGGGTGCCAGGTCGGAGATGCCCTCCCACGTGTTGCAGGCTGAGGGACTGCGTCCCGGGCCGCCGTCTCAGAGCCGTCCTAGTCACATCCAAGAGCCGAGGCTGCCAAGCCTGAGCTAATGATGGGGGAGCCTCATTCCCCCCTCCTTTTGAGGGATCTAGTTCCTGAGGCACGTGGGATCGGCCATCC
>PVIA01018444.1:0-12787 GCA_004024845.1 Tonatia bakeri | reverse complement strand
TTTTTTTCCCAATCACTGTTGGTTCCCTGTAGATTTTTCTTTATTTCCCATAATGCAACCTTCATTGCTGCCTGGGTCTTTTTTATGCTGTTGAAGTACCCAGTGAGTTCCTGGAGCATCCTGATTACCAGTGTTTTCAACTGTGCTTCTGACAGGTTGGCTATCTCTTCATCACTTAGTTGAATTTTTTTCTGGAGCTTTGATCTGTTCTTTCATTTAGGCCACTTTTTGTTGTTATTGTTGTCATTGTCTTGGTAAGCCTGTTACATCTAAGGGGTGGAGCCTCAGGTGTTCTCCATGGTGGGGCAACCCACATTGCTGCGTTGTGACATTGTATGTGGGGATTAGAGAGGGAACAATGCCACTTGCCATGCTATCTGCCAGATTTCGGTCACTTTCCCACTACCCACAATCAAATTGGGCCCCTCTGATGCTAATTCCAGGGTGGGTGGGCTCGTCTATGTTCTAGGACCCTGTGGGTCTCTCCAATGAACTCTCCTGTGAGGCTTGGAGTTTCTCCTGCCACCTCAATTCCAACAGGTTTATTCAATCAGAGGCTTTAAGGCTTTATTTCCCTGTGCTGGAAGACTAGGTTTTCAGTCTGCCTCACTCCCCAGTTGTTCCTCCTGGTTTATCCACACACAAATGTGGAACTGCCCAGTTTGCCAGCTGCCACCTTGCCCACTCTGGTCCTCCAGTCACTGCCTTGCTTAGAGTCCTGTCCACCCAGCTGCCCGTCTGCACCCCTTCTACCTCTCTGGATGAATGTTTTTTCTTTAACTCCTTCGTTGTTGGGCTTCCATACAGTTCAATTTTCTGTAAGTTCTGGTTGTGTTTTGTTTTTAAATTTGTTGCTGTCCTTCTTTTAGTTGTACAAGGAGGCACAGTGTGTCTACCTATGCCTCCATCTTGGCTGGAAACCCAATAAAATAAATTTTTTAAAGTGCTAATTTTTTTAATTTACAAAGAGAAATTTAGAGTAATAACTTGCATATTCCCATTGTCCAGCAACCTTATTCTTCCTCTGGTAATTTTATTCTACCTGAGAAACCAAAAATTAATAAATGTAATTTTTTTATTATTGTTGTACCACTTATTTATGCATTCACTAGTTTATTCTGTTTTTTAAAAATATATTTTATTCATTATGCTATTACAGTTGCCCCATTCCCCCCTTCATTCCCCTCCACCTCATACACCCTCTTCCACCCACATTCCCCCACTTTAGTTCATGTCCATGTGTCATAAGTACTTTAGCTTCTACATTTCCCATACTATTCTTTCCCTCCCCCTGTCTATTTTCTACCTGCCATCTATGCTACTTATTCTCTGTACCTTTTCCCCCTCTCCTCCTCCCACTCCTCTGTTGCTAACCCTCCGTGCAATCTCCATTTCTGTGGTTCTGTTTCTGTTCTACTTGTTTGCTTAGTTTGTTTTTGTTTCAGGTGTGGTTGTTAATAATTGTGAGTTTGCTGTCATTTTACTATACATGTTTTTGATCTTCTTTTTCTTAGATAAGTCCCTTTAACCTTTCATATAATAAGAGCTTGATGATGATGAACTCATTTAACTTGACCTTATCTGAGAAGCACTTTATCCGCCCTTCCATTCTAAATGAAAGCTTTGCTAGATAGAGCAATCTTGGATGTAGGTCCATGACTTCAAATATTTCTTTCCAGCGCCCTGGCTGGCGTAGCTCAGTGGATTGAGCGCGGGCTGCGAACCAAAGTGTCGCAGGTTCGATTCCCAATCAGGGCACATGCCTGGGTTGTAGGCCACGGTCCCCAGCAACCGCACACTGATGTTTCTCTCTCTCTCTCTCTTTCTCCCTCCCTTCCCTCTCTAGAAATAAATAAATAATTTTTTAAAAAAAATATTTCTTTCCAGCCCCTTCTTGCCTGTAAGGTCTCTTTTGAGAAATCAGTTGTCCGATGGGAACTCCTTTGGGGGTAACTGTTTCCTTTTCTCTTGCTGCTTCTAGAATTCTCTCCTTCATTTTAATCTTGACTAATGTAATTATGATATGCCTTGGTGTGTTCCTCCTTGGGTCCAACTTCTTTGGGACTCTGAGTTTCCTGAACTTCCTGGAAGTCTATTTCCTTTGCCAGAATGGGGAAATTCTCCTTTATTATTTGTTCAAATAACTTTTCCACTTGTTGCTCTTCCTCTTCCCCTTGTGGTACCCCTATAATTCAGATGTTGGAACGTTTAAAGATGTCCTGGAGGTTCCTAAGCCTCTCCTCATTTTTAAAAATTCTTGTTTCTTCATTCTTTTCTGTTTGGTTGTTTCTTTCTTCCTTCTGTTCCACTCCATTGATTTGAGTCCCAGTTTTCTTCCCATCACTATTGTTTCCCTGTGCATTTTCCTTCATTTCAATTAGCGTAGCCTTTACTTTCTCGTCTAATTTGTGACCAAATTCATCCAGTTCTGTGAGCATCCTGATCACCAGTGCTTTGAACTGTGCATCTGATAGGTTGGCTATCTCTTGTTCACTTTGTTGTATTTGCTGTGCACCTTTAATCTGTTCTTCCATTTGGGCCATTTTTTTGGTCTCGTTGCACTGTTATGTACAAGAGGTGGAGTTTTAGGTGTTCGCCAGGGTAGGATAACCCACGTCACTGGGTTGTGATGTGGTATGGGGGGCAGGGTCTGAGAGGGAACAATGGTGCTTGCTCTGCTCTCTGTCAGATCAGTCCCTTCTGCCACTTCCCCCAAGCAAACTGAGCCTTTCTGATGCCGATTCCCAGGTGTGTGCACTTATGTATGTTCTAGGACCCTGTGGGTCTGTCCAATGAACTCTCCTGTGAGGCTGGGAGTATCTCCCTGCACCTCAACCCCCACAGGTGTTTTCAATCGGTATTTGAGGCTTTATTTCCCGGCACCAGGACCCTGAGTTGCGCAGTCTGTCTTACTCCCCAGTTTTGCCTGGTTTATCTGCATGTGATTGTGGGACCACCCGGTCAGCCAGCTGCCTTGCATATAGTACCTCACTTCACAATCACTGCCTCACTGGGTTTGCCTGTTGCCACCCTGCGCCCAGGGTCTGTCAGCCTCTGCCTGTGCACCCAGGGTCCACCTGCTGCCTTCTTGTGTGCTCAGTGCCACCACTTTTTGTGCCCTAACTGCTCTCCACCTGGCCACCCGACTCCGCCCTTCCTAGCGGTCTGGTTGAATGTGTCTATTTTAACTCCTTGGTTGTCCAACTTCCATACAGTTAAATTTTCTGTCAGTTCTGATTATTATTTTGTTTCTAAATTGTTGTTGTCCTTAATTTGGTTGTGCAAGGAGGCACAGTGTGTCTACCTATGCCTCCATCTTGGCCAGAAGTCCAATAAATGTAATTTTTAAGTATGTGCACCAATCACCTTGTTAGATGTGTCACTGGAAAGGGACCAGGAGGAGGCATGTCTGTCTCAGCATGGTCTGAAATGTGAGGGTTCTTGACTTCATGCAGGAAAGATTCAAAACATGAGTCCAGGTGATTTTGAGAGTATGTTGATTAGAGCTGGGGACAGTGAAACAAGGAAAGGGCTTAGTATGGAAGAGACAAGATCACAGCAACAGGAGTGAGTCTAGGCAGAATTGCCTTGGCCCTTTGGAAATTTGTGGAAAAGAATCAAGTCTGTGTATAACTGCCTTGGCCCTTTTGGAATGAAAAATCACAGAGGCAGAAGAAGTGAGCCATGCTGGGCTACGTGGACCCAGGAAGCAATTTAGAGAGGCAAAAAGAAACCTTGGAGACAGGTTCAGGGGTAAGCCCAGGATAAGCTACCACTGCTTGCTACTCCTCTGGTTGCAAGTCTCATGGGGACCCTTAGAGCTTAGGAGAAAGAAAGCAAAGAATGGGGGCATAGGCATGCTGGCATCCTTTGTCTTAAGCATTTTTATTTGTTTTATAAAGGCAGAAGTTTTAAGAAAGCTCTCAGAGGAGGAGCTTAACAGAATATTGATCAGGCATGTCCTTTAATACACTGATGTATCAGAATGAGCATATGGTGAGGCTGGGCTCATTCTCTCATGAGCTTTTACTTTTATCTTAGTTTGACTCTAATTGGGTTTTTTGTTATTTATTCCCCTGTCTTTATCCATTCTGGGGTTTGGCTGACACTAACGGCACCAACAGGGTCTTTGTTGTCTCTTTCCCTGACTCAGGTGATTTAAGCTACTCACTCTTTGGTTGGGGAGGAGAGGTGTAAACCTCTCCTAAGTGTCCTTGGTTAGGGGAAATAAAATCTTGTAATTTATTAGCTAGCTAATTGCTTAACCATTTGTTTAACTGTATCAGTTTCCCCATTCTGTTTGCCAAGGAATTTTCTAGCTTTTTATGAATCTGCCTCAGATGATATGAATAAATCATCTTTTATTCCAGAAAAGTTGCCTGGAAAATATAGACTCATAAAAAGAGAATTTAGATAAGCCCTGTCAATTTAATTCAACCCCATCAATTTAGGTCAGTTTAGCACACTTTAAATTATTAAGTTTTTCACTTATTGTCCTGAACCAGGACAATGGAGAACCAATGTACCATGACATGGAGAGTCAAATATAAGAAAGATCTGTTGCCTGTGTTTAAAATTTTCACTGTTGTACAGAGAGACAGACTTATAGCCTTAGGACACAGCAATAAAAATATCTACAAACTTTAAAGGTGCCACAGATACAGAGAGGTTTAACTCTAAGTGACAAAGAACAGTGGAGTGGGTTCTGACTTCAGAGTAGTAAATTTCTAGGTTATCAGTTGGAAGGGGATTATCAAGAAGGAAGTGGAAAGCATTCTTGGGGATGGATATAAAAGGCAAGGAAAATATGAACAACATAAACACCATCTGTTACTGTATATTTGCTGAGTGCTCTTGTGCTTGTCCTTCACTTGGGCTATTTCACTTATCCTTCACACATGCAGAAAATAAGTCTATGAGATCATTCCCATTCTTTAGGTGAGGTAAGTGAGGCACAGTGGTGGTTAATATACCCTGGGTTGCATGGCTAATAAATGGAGGAATCTAGGGATCAAAGTCAAGCCTATCTAATCCTAGAGACTACTTTTAATCACTGTATATCCCTCTTGGCACATTCAGAAAACTTTACTGATTCAATAGATTGGAATAGAGTGAGTGGAAGTAGTGATAAATAAATGAGGGTGATTGGATAGGCAAAATCCAGAGGATAGAATGGGACTATAGGTGAATGGGACTGTAAGGAGTATGGACTCCATCATGACAATGAGAAGTCCCAAAAGGTTAAAACAGAAATTGAAAAAAAATTGCTGGGCTAAAGAAGGCAATATTGTTATGGAGGAGAGGAGATTCCAGAAGCTATTTACTGGTCCAAGAAAGCAATGATAAAGGTCTGAACTAAAGCAGTAGCAGTGGGATGAAAAGTATAGAACAAATGAGAGAAATATTGATATTACATAAGTAAAATTAATACAATTTAGTAGGAGGAAGAAAAGTGGAGAAGCCTAGGATTATTTCTGGACTTTTGGCTTGGGTAACTTTGTGAGTGCTGGGACCGTATCTCATGCAATACTTAGTGGAGTAATTGGTACACTATAATCACTTAGCAAGTTGTTAATAGTCTATTATATAATGAAAGGAAATCTGAGTATCAGAGGACAGGAGTTTTATTCTTGATTGTATTGCTTTGTGAACCACTTAACCACCCTGAGGCTTCAATTTAATCCATCTTTAAAAAATAAGGAGTTTGGGGGAGGGGGGAACTGGATGAAGGTGGTAAAGGAATAACCAAAGAACATTTATGCATGGCCCATGAGCACAGACAGCAATATGGGAATTGACTGAGGGAGGGGAGAGTATGGGGCTGGGTGGAGGTGGAAAAAGGGAGAAAAAGTGGGGACAACTGTAATAGTATAAACAACATTTTTTTAAAAAAAAAAGCATTTTCACATGAAAAAAAGAAGCAGCCATTGTGTGCCTCCATTATCTGTGATGCATTCTTGCCAAACAGTCAAACTTGAATCTGATGAAGTCTCTATATACCTACTAGGTTAATGGGGAATAAGAATGTGTAAAATAACACCACTTAGGAGGCATTCAGCAAAATCCAGAATATAGGAAGCTTCATAAGACATAGTGTTTCCTATTTTATTAGCAGGAAAATAAAAGAAAAAGGAGGATGGGTTCAATAGATTAAAATGACCTCAGAGGCATTTCTAGAGAATTATGAATAAATAGGAGAAATGTTGAATGCTGACCAGACATTTTATAGTATTAAGAAATTATTGTTAATCTTGTAGGTATGGTGATATTATTATGGTTTTAAACAGAATTCTTCTGTTTCAGAGATTCATACTACAGTATTTGTGGATGAAACAGTTATCTGGGGTGGGGAAAGATGAAATAAGTTTGGCCATAAGTTAATAAACATTGAATCAGGGATAGTTTAATGGAGATTCAGAGTACTCTGCTCTTTACTATTGTATATGTTTGATGTAGTTTATATACAGTTTTCTTTTAATGGAAATGATTAAATTAAGTGATCTTCAAGATTGGGTGGGAGGTAGGGGGGGGTGGGAGGACTTGAATGGGAATAGGGGGGTGAAAACTGTACTTGAACATTCATTTAAATAAAAAAAAATGAAATTAAGTGATCTTCAAAGTTTTTCAATTTTTAATATTCTATAATCTCTTATTTTCAATAAGTTATTTAAGCCTGATATATCCTTTTCAAGACCTCCCTAGTTTATCCAATCAAGCTCTACCTGTAAATTGACTAGATTTACCATGCATGCTCATTGGAGCATTCTTCTGAAGGAGTAATGCTAAGAAAAATGTCACAGATCTTTACTGATTTTGCTTTTTGTATAATCAAAGGCTGCCCCAAAAACATTTTTTGTTGCAATCTCATTATCATAATAGCCTTGTTTATTCAAGCATGTTATCATGGACTGATTCTCTTAGATGGCATATGAACACACATTTCTCTCATTGGCATGCTGCCACCAAGTTGCATTCTGTGGTGGGCCATTTCCGAGGACACATTCATGATATATCCCTCTTTCTTATCCGCCACATACACTCAATTGTCAAACCCTCTTAACACCCCCTCCACAGTTTCTTTGAAGTCCAACTTTTCCCTCCTTTCTTGTTGCCTCTGTCTTTGATTAAGTCCTCATTACTTCTTGCCAGGTTACAGTAGTAATATTATAATCATGGGCATATTATGTATCTCCCCCTCCAAACAATTCTGTGACATAGGATTTAGAATCAGATACTGAGGTGAAGACCTGGTGCTGTCTCTTGTTAGCTTTTGACTTTGGGTAGAACTTTCTCAATCTAAAATGTCTGACCCCAGCTTTCCTTTCCAACATCATTTATTAGTTCCTGTCTGCTAGAATACATTTTGACATGCTCTATATAAGACTTATGAAAAGCCAAGTCTAAAATGTAGATAATTTTAAAACATGTTTTCATCTGAAGTCTCTTTGCAGCTCTTAATTGAATGCTCAATAGTCTAGATTTTTTTGGAATAAGTGACAAAATTTCCTCTCCTTTATCATAAAAATGCTGAAATCTTGCCTATGCCAACATTCTATTTATTACTAAACACTTAGGCTGTTTCTTCCATGTCTTCTACATCCGCCTTTTCTCATCTCTACAGTATTCTTCTCTGGAGATGTCTTATCATCAGCTTGGTTGCTCTTTGATAAGTCCATCAGTGGAAATATTTTCCTGCCAGTCTAAGGTTTTATACCCCTTCTCTGAGTTCCAGGATGCATTCTGCCTCCCATCCAGGCTTACCTGTTCCATGTTTGCCTAATTTTCCATCGATAAGTCTCTGGATCTAGGACTTTATATAGTCACCCAGTTACTACCACAAATTAAGTGCTTGTAAGCCTGGATGTGAGGATACAAGAGACAGATTTTTCCCCCTCAGAGTCTGTAATCTGGTCAAGTTCTCACTCCTCTCTTCCCTTCCAGGCCTCTCCTGTGGTTTATATGAAAGTCAAGCAATGCTTTTCCTAACCCTATCCAATTTCCCAGCAAAACTTCCATGAATTCCATAGCCAGAAATAACAGATACCAAACTTGTACCTAATATAAGTTCTTATTTAAGAACCATCATGTTCTTTTACTATAATATTGTGTCCTCATGTGGTGGTGGTGGTGGTGGTGGTGGATGTGTGTCCATGTCATCTGGTTTTTATTGTGACTTTCTGGAGGGCAAGGACTGTTTCTATTTAAATTACTGTATATGGAGTCAGGGAAACCACATCTGTAGTTATTTACATGAGACTGGAAGTTCTCATAGGATCTGACATCAGGTGAACATTAGTGAGATGTATCAATCATTTTTTTACCCTTTCTGAAAGAAAAGGCAAAGGTGAACATATAACACACTTAGAAGAGTGGATCTAAGGGCAGAGTACTTACAGACTGTTCTCTGTGTTAGTTTCTGTCTCCAAGGAAAAGATCCTGAGTTTGTTTTTTCCCTTTCAAATATCAAATAAACAAGATTCAGAAGGAGTAAATAAAGTTTAAACCCGTTGCATCTGTCTATGGCCTCTGCAGGTGTTTTCCCTCTCTGCTTTATCATCTACTTCTCCCTGTTGGCCCTCTTTCACTGACAGTTAATTCTCAAGTCCTTTCATAACACCCAGAAACAACACGTCCTGCTTCAACCATACACATTCCACCCAGCTACTCACACCTTTCTTTCTTTCTCTTCATGGCCAAATTTTTTGAGAGTCGTCAACATTTCATGACCCAATTTCTTCATCTTCTCCTCACTTTTCAACCCACTGCAATATAGACTTTGGCTCCATGTCTCTGTGGAAACTTGTCTCTTAAAGGCTACCAATGGCTTCATCCTGGTTAAGCAATGAGTTCTTACCTGTTAACTGGAATGAACACTTTTCAGTCACTTTCCTAGGTGGTGATTATAACAGTTGGTGCCACGGACTGTTTCCTTCTTGTGCAAAAATTCTATCCACCTACCATGTGTGTGATACTACATTTTCTGGTGTTCTCTTCCCTCCCTGATGGCTATTTCTCAACTGCTTTTATGTACTACTCCTTCTTTAGCTGTCTTTTTTTTTAAGTATTTTTTAATTTAATTATTTTTTTCAATTACAGTTCACATTCAATATTATTCTGTATTAGTTTTAGATGTACAACATACTGGTTAGACAAACATATTCTTTACAAAATATTCCACCTGATATTTCTAGTACCTAATTGACACTGTATACAGTTATTACAATATTATTGACTATATTTTCTATGCTGTACCTTACAACCCCATGACTATTCTGTGACTACCAATCTGTACTTCTCAATCCCTTCACCTTTTCCCTCCAGTCCCGAAACTCCCTTCTCCTTCAGCAACCATCAGTCTGTTCTCTGTGGCTATGAATCCGTGTCTGTTTTGTTTGTTCATTTATATTGCTCTTTAGATTCTACATATAAATGAAATCATACGGTATTTGTCTTTCTCTGTCCTATTTATTTCACTTAGCATGATACTTTCTAGGTCCATCCATGTTGTTGAAAATGGTAAGATTTCATTCTTCCATTGTGTATATGTACCACCTCTTCTTTATGCATTCATCTTTTGATTGAAGCATTTAATCTATTTACACATCTTTTTTTAGTATGGATTTTTCTCCTGTGCTTCAAGGTTGTATATCAAATGTATATTGGAAATCTCCACTTAGAAGTTCCTATATTATTTCAAATTTCCAACTCCCTTTACTTCTTTTTTTGTTTAGTTGCTCAAGCTAGAAACCTGGATGTCATCCTTATCACCTATCTGTTCCTTACCAACCCCACATCAGTGTAGTCCTGTCAGTTCTACACTTCTCAAATCCTGTCTATCTGCCTCCACCACCACTGTTTCTTACTTGAGGCCACTCTTGTCTCACCCGTTATTTACAAGAACCTCTTTACTGTCTTTCCAATCTTTTGTTTGCAACATGGTCAAAATAAATTTTCTAAAACAACAACAATATACTTTTCAATCTTTGCTTAAAATCCTACATAACTCTAATACCTTCAGGATAAAATTCAAACTTTTTAGAGTTGCATTGGCAATCCTTCAGAATCTGCCTCTTACATATGACTCCAGCCCCACTTGTTGCACTTCCTGCCTCACACTAAGCTCAGGCCATACTAAAATAGTTTCCTTCCCTACACCCCCTAACTTTTTCTCAGAGCTTTTGTACATGCTCCCATTGCCTGTCTAACTCTGATCTGTCATTATCAGGACTCAGTTCTGAAGTCACATCCTTCAGGAAGCCTGTCCTGATTCCTATTTCCACCTTAGCTAAGTACCTCTTCTACGTATTTCCAATGCATGCCTATGATAACACTGATCCTTCTCAATTATGGCAGCTGCTTATCTCTCATGCACTCTGGATAGATTAGGAGTTATTGAGCACAGATTCAGGATCTTACTTACCATTATATCTCCAATCACTCAACACAGCACCTGACATAGGACATTTATTCAATAAATATTCTTGAAATGATAGCAGACTAAGAATGAATGAGTGAAAGACCATCTACCACAGTGTTTCTTGACCTTTTTTTTTCCAGTATTGCCCACTAAGGAGAAAAAGTGAATTCAATTTAGTGTCTCCCTAAGGAGAGAAATTTAATACTATGCAATAAGATTTTGTTGGACACAATTGAGCTTTGAAGGGTCACAAACCATTGTAATATCTAAAATTGGGAAGGGAAGGCCATCTTGTTGATATCTGTACCAGGCACAGTTGAAGAAAGAACAAACAAATAAAACTCTTTTCCACAAATGGACAGACTAAGGGATAATTTTGATCTTAATCTCTATTTAATAATATTCTTTAACCCTTTCTGTGTTTTCAGCTAAAAACAAATTTTTACTTACCAGAATACAGTAACAGAACCTTCATGCCATTACCTAATTATTCATTTAGTTTGTGAATAACCTGAATGCTTCATGAATGTTTCCTTTGTGGTATTACAATGCCTAATATTTTTTATCAAGTCAGCACATTCTTCAGTGAAGAATTGAGAAATGTATTCTCAGAAATCATCATTTAGGGATTCCACAGTTGACAAATATAGTCTAACTGGGATTATATTTTTGGTGTTTCTTAGGTTTTCCATGCCTTCTGCAATGACCTGCAATAATAACAGTTTGTGATTCCACAAAAAACAAATCACTGCCAGTCTTTACTTGTGGTCTGTTCTAATTTTGTGTGATATGGCTCTCTCCATTGCATCAGCAGTAAAGGTTACAACATTCATTGGACATCTGAGTCCCGCTGGTCATTTACTGGACATGTTTTTTGGTTCAGCTTGGTGTTTTCTCTGCTAATGTATCTAGTATGGATTTTTAGGGATACTTCTGGCCTAGCACATTGCAAACCAGTTCCTCTCTTTCAGAGGAATAATCTTGATGTGTAAGTCTCATTTTCTTGTGTCTGATTTCTATACCCCACCCACAATTAGGCTTTCATCAAGATTGTCCTAAAAATGTTGCATTTTAGGATATTTTTCTTTTTCTTTTGATATTTTCTAGTTAATTCATTGTTTTTCTCTATTCCCAATTGATTCTGTATTGCTGTTATGGTACTGCACATTTAGAAAGAATTATTAAGTATTGGGTAATTAACTGGATGAATGATTTTCTTTTATGTGACCCTTGTTACATACAAGGGATGAAGCCTTCCTTCTGTACCAGAATTTGAGCTAAGGACATAAATTCTTTTCTCCTTCTTATTCTACCCACCAATCCAAGAATCAAACATTAGTTAGATTCAATTTGTTTAATTTTTAAAAATTTATTTTAGAGAGAGAAGACAAGGGAGGGAGAGAGAAGAAAAAAGAAGAGAAGAGGAGACGAGACAGAGAAACGCTGATTTGTTGTTCCACTTATTTATGTATTCATTGGTTGATTCTTGTATTTCTGTGACTGAGGATTGAACTCACAACCTAGGTGTATTGGGATGATGCCCTAACCAACTAAGCTACCCTGCCATGACTTATTTTATTTTTTAAACAAATTTTTTATTGTTCAATTACAGCTAACATGCAATATTAGTGTCAGGTGAATGCAAAAAAATTTAAGTACATTTTATTGATTATGTTATTACAGTTGTTCCATTTTTTTTCCTCTTTATTCCCCTCTGCTCTGTACCCCCTACCAGCATTACCCCACTTAGATCATGTCCGTGGGTCATACATATAAGTTCCTTGTTGTCTCCATTTCCTATACAATTCTTAACCTCCCCCTGTCTATTTTGTACCTACCTATTTTGTACTTATGCTTCTTATTCTCTGTACTTTCCCCTATCCCCCCCACCACTGCTGCTAAACTTCATGTTATCTCCACTTCTGTGATTCTGTTCCTATTCTAGTTATTTGCTTTTTTGTTTTGTTTTTTTAAAGTTCAGTTGTTTATAATTGTGAGTTTGTTGTCATTTTACTGTTCATAGTTTTGATCATCTTCTTTTCTTTAGATAAGTACCTTTAACATTTCATACAATAAGGGCTTGATGATGATGAACTCCTTTAACTTGACCTTATCTGAGAAGCACTTTATCTGCCCTTCCATTCTAAATGAAAGCTTTGCTGGATGGACTCATCTTGGATGTAGGTCCTTGCCTTTCATGACTTCAAATACTTCTTTCCAGTCCCTTCTTGCTTGCAAGGTTTCTTTGGACAAATCAGCTGATAACCTTATGGGAACTCCTTTGTAGGAAACTCTCTCGTTTTCTCTTGCTGATTTTAAGATTCTCTCCTTATCTTTAATCTTGGCTAATGTAATTACGATGTGCCTTGG
>PVIA01018443.1:0-12790 GCA_004024845.1 Tonatia bakeri | reverse complement strand
TGGTCAATCCCGCCCGATGCCAGCCCTCCCCCAGCTCCCGAAATCACGGTTAATACTGTTCCCCGTCCGTCTCCATGCAGGCCATCGCGCAGCCAGGTGTGGGGACACTCCTCACCGGCCAGACCTGCCTCCCTCTCTTGAGATGACAACTCTTCTGAATTAGTTATTTCTTATTCACTTGTATTTTCTTACACATTTATTGCTTATTAAGGCATCTATAAATATAGATGATTATGTTGTACACGTGAAAGTTTACGGGAACAGCCCCTCAGTGTACCATACACTGTTTTGCGTCTTGTTTGTTCGCTGGACCAGCAAACCCTGTTCCCTGGTTTTGTCCTGAGACGCCGCCTGACCTAAACCAGGTCCGTGTCGGGAGGGCAATTCTGGCTCCTCCTGCCGCTCACCTCGCTGCCTTGGAGCCCATTCTTCATCAGAGTCCTCAGAGACCTCCTCCTGGAGCTCGGTGGCCTGCCTGCGGTGACACATAAAAGCTGTCCGAGGGACTCTGAGACCTGGAAAGAGACAAAACCTTTATCATGAAAGCAAAGAGCATGGAGGAGGAACAAGCCCCAGGAAGCCCATGTGATTGGCTCGGATGGGATGGGAGAGTAAAACAAGTTGCCGTGAGCCCCGCACCGTCAGTGCCAGCCCTGCTCTGACGCAAAGGAGCAAACTCTCCCTGATCGGTGTCCATGCGGGAGGGAGCTGCAGGCGGATAGGGCCACCTGAGTCGGCGCGGGTCTAGCCGCCTGACCGGTTCAGCTGGCCCCTGGGCCCAGCGCCTGCACGCGCGCTACCTAAGCTGAGGAGCACCTCGAAGTTCCTCTTCCCGTTCCGGTGCCGGCCTTTCTCCCAGTCTCCCATCTCTGCCCACTGCCCCCTGGAGAAGTAGCCGGAAACATCTTCCAAAGCTTCTTCGTCCTGGAGAGGAGAGTGGAAACACCAGAAAGTTAGTGATGCCAGTGAGAATGCGGGGCGGACCTTCCCTGCCCCCGGGTGCAGGGAGCAGGCGGGGCCTCGGAGGTCTTTGTGCGGCGGGCACTGAGTCCGTGTCTCAGTGGAGATCCGGGCTCCGAGTGGCTGCTCCTCCGGGGTGTGGCCCCCCCCCCCCCCGGGGACCTGCTTGCACGCTGGGCCTTCTCCCACTTCCCTGACCGGCCCTGTCCCGCGGAGTCCCGTCTCTCCCACCAGCGCTCTGCATTCCCACAGCGAGGGTCACTCCCGAGGGCGGGGCGTCTGCGGAGCTCTGTCCCCAGCCTTGTCCCCACGCTCCACGCTCCCCGCCGGCCCCTCCGCTCACCTGAGGCTTCCGCCCCGTTTGCCCCGCTTCTCCCTCAGGGCGCTCCTGCCGGCCCCCGTCGGGGTTCATGGTGTCCCAGCCCTGAGTCCCAGGCGCCTGTGGAAGGAGAAGGTGCTGAGAGGGCCCAACGCTTTTCTCAGGCTGGCAGGGCGGGGAAGAGGGGGCCGCGGGCCCGCGGGAGGACCCGCTGGATGGGCGGGGCCGCCCGAAGACGGTCCACGCGGGGGCGCCCTAGTTCCCGCCCTTCCCTCTGCTAGCTGAGGCCGGGGCGTTCGAGGGGCCCCACCTGCCGGGCGCGCCTGTGGCGGCGCAGGAAACGCGCTTTTCCCGGGAAGGGCTCGGAGGTGCCCCCGGGGTCCGGAGAAGACCGCGAGAGACGCAGGCGCAGTGTCCGGCAGACGCCATCTCTCAGGCTGAGAGGCTCGGGGTCGCTCAGGACACGATCTGCGCCTTCCGGGCGGAGGACACTCAGAGTTCCGGGGGGAGGGTCAGACTCCGCGGCTGAGGAGATTGGGGCGTCTCATCGAGGGGCTTCCGGGTCCCCACCACCGAGTTAGTTTCCAGGACGACGGCATTCGGGGTCTCTGAGTTTGGGGAGATTTGGTCCTTCCGGGCAAGCTGCAGGAAGGGTGCCCCGAGCTGAGGGGAACTGGGGTTTTCAGGCTGTTTGGGGGTCTAAGCGTTGGAGATTAAGAGACGCGGGCCCCCCGATGCTGAAGGGGTTTGGGGCCCCTCGGGATGAGGGCATCTGGGGTCTCTCTGGCTGGACTTGGAAGGTCTCGGGCTAAGGGTTCCACATGGCAGGGCTCCCCGCTTACCGGCCAGTCAGTTCCTCAGGGCCCGTGCCGCGCTGCCCACCTTGGCCGGTCGAGTGTCTTCTCGGATGTCCAGGGCTACCCGCCCTGGGGAGGAGTGATGGTGCGGGGTGAGGGGGGCCGGTTCCGGCCTGGATAGCCGCGTGGGAGCAATCCGTCAATCAGCGCTGCGATCCCAGGGCCCTGCCCGCCAATGGGGGGGGTCAGAAGAATTTGAAAGGGCTGGGCAGGGGGCGGAGTCCCCTGTGTTCGGGAGTGGCCAGCGGAAGACCCGCCCCGCCCCGCCCCGCCCCGCCCCGCGGGGATTGGCTGCTCTGAGTCTCCTGAGCACCTTTCAGCTGCCTGCAGCCAGGGCCGCGTCTTGGCGGTTTACGTGGCTAGTTTTCCAGGGTCTGGCGAGGGATCCGACCCCCAGGAGCTGGGATCTCAGAACCCAGGCAGGTCTTTAGGGTGGACGGGGCCCTCCTGCCACCTGAGAAAGTATCTTTGCTCCACCAGACTGTGGTCGGTATCCCCAACTTTCGTATAGGCCCATCCATTCCCTCTCTTGTCAAAGCCACTTTCATAAACAGCTGCAGAACCAGTGAGGCCATGGTCAAGACTGTATTGCATTCCGGGAAACTTAAGTCAGTAAATTCTGACCACGCAATTCATAGACACGAAGTAAGTCCCAGAGGGCTCCAATATGTATACGCAACAAATAGAATAATAAGTATACTGGAAAACACACTGGGAGAATTTCACATCTTAAAGAAGTGGCATTGTGAATAATAAGCATAGTTAAGTAAGGTCTAAAAATATTTCAGAAATAGGAAGAGAAGATAAAACGAAACACAACTAAATAAATTTTTAAAATGCTGAGAAAACCTACAAATATTTTGCATTAAAATAAGATATGAAGTTTGAAGACAGGGGTCCACAGAGCAGGGTCAGTGTAGCTGCTACCAGTTTTCTTAAGTGCACAGAGTGCCTCTAGTCCTTACCTCATTTTGAGCACGTAAGTATAACTTGATTTCCATGGACCAGAAACTGTAATTATCACTGTGAAACTGCATAAAGGGAAACCCCACAAAGTGGAGTTGGCGGTCAGTGTGGGTGTTGTCACACAGCACCACCCAGGGTCAATTACAGGAAAGATTGTCTGTCACAGGCCCCAACATATAGATGGCACCGTGTGCTCCCAGGAGAAACCGACTCCCCAGCAACTCAGCCAGAGAGAAACCATCGTCACCCTGAACTGATGCTTGTCTCCAGCACACTTTCATTTGAAATGACCCCTCCCAAGTTCCTCCTTTCTCCCTGTAAATTTCATCCCTCTTCTTTACTTGTAGAGCTTGCCTATGATTTTTGCTACAGCTTTCTCGTTCTAAATCGCAATTTTTTACTGTTTCGGAATAAACCGCTTATCTGCTGGTAAAATAACTGACTGCGATATTTTTAAGGTCAACATAATTTGGTGGCCCATATGGGGATCTAACATCCCTGAGGCCGATGAGCAAGCAGGTACAGTGTCCTTGCTCTGAAAGACTAGGGGAAGGGTCCTTTGGTGCAGACTCCCTGGTGATCATTTTGAAAATAGACATCCACAAATAACATCCTCATACCCTATGACCCAGAAATTCCACTTTTCAAAATGTTCTCCTAGTAGCCCTGGCCTGGTAGTTCAGTTGGTTAGAATGTTCTACATATATGCCAAGGTGGTCAGTTCGTTCTCCAGTCGGCACATACAAGAAGCAACCAATGAATGAATACATAAGAGGAACAGCTAACTCTCTCTCTTTCAAATTAATAATGAAATTAAAAGTAAAGCATTAAAAATTTCCCCCAGTTATGCTTCCTTGTGCATGAAATGAAGTATGTTTAATATATTTTATCCAACACATATAATAAAATACAATTTTAAAGTTTTCAGTAGAAGAGAATTTGTTTAATTATGGTTTGCTCACACTGTGAAACATTATAGAATATTAAAAATGGGTGAGAATATATGATATTTCAGTAAAGAAATAAAACCTAGTAAGGTGGTTCTAATGGGTTTTAACAGAGAATGATTTGAAGTAATGTTATTATGTGAGAAAATTATTCTGCAAAAAAAATGAAAAAAAAAAAAAAAAAAAAAGCCTAGACAGAGGATGTGCTGAGAGGAGACACAGGGACTAGTCACAGAGATCAGGGCCTGGGCAACGTGGAGGGGAAAACTTGCTTTTCCTTCATGTCATTTGGAATGTGTATCATTTGTTTTCTCCTTTACTTAAAATAAACCTATTCATAAACATTTTTTTTATAGATAAAAGAATGGATGAGAAGTAGTTGGTTATATATGTATGCATTTAAAAATGACTCAACAAAAATTCTGCACATCCTCATTAAATCCAGTGGCCCACACTGCCTTCCTTATCTGTGAATACCCCGTTGACCACCCAAAGTGTCCAATATGCGTCCAAAACTCTGTTCCAGCAGGAACATTTCCACAGTGCGAAATATACTATGTTACAGAATTACTCTTAGTTTGAGAGATGAAAACCATTTATTATGAAAGCAATGATTTTTATATTTAAGTATTTGATCCAAGGTCATTTGTAGAAATGCTATTAAGAATATTTTAAGCCCTGACTAGTGTGGTTCAACTTTTGTGCCTGGCATTTGGCAACTAGGGTTCCTTGTCGAGCTCCAACTCTGGAGTCTGGCTGTGGGGTCTTGGTTGTGGATCTGGGTCCTGTCTCTGAGTCTGTGGCCTGGGTTTGAATCTATTTGGTGATGAGTCTCAGATCTGGGGTCTCTTTGGGTGTGGCTTTGGGGTCTCTGGGTTTGTGTGCGGGGTCCGTGTGCATTTTTATGAATTTATAGTCCTAACTCCAAGTCAATGAGAAGAGGAGTCCCAAGGTCGGGGTGTAGTGAAGAAGGAAACTTAGTGCAAATACCTCAATTTTAATACAGAATGGCCGTGAGGACAGAAGAGCTTTTTTTGTGTGAAAAAGCTCAGTGTTGTTGTAGTTGAATTATGAAGCAGCACACTGTATCAACTCACTTGTGCTACTTCTTAGTTACGAAACATCAGGCATGTGAGGAGGCTTGAAGTGAGGCTGTCCTGGTGCAACTCCCTGCCCTGCTGTGTTGCTTAGGGCTTCTCTTCTCATCTATACGACTGCTCATCTAGACCTTCATTTCCTCTTTGCTTGGCTGCATTTGCACATGAAGAAGTGAAAATTGGAAAAGGAGTCCCTCTGAGACCAGGCTGGAGGAGCAAAGAAAAGGCCTCTGGTGTTGTCTCCACAACAAACTAGATTATTATTATTTTTAAATTATGCTGTGTTTTTTTGTAGTACTTTTTAAGCCCAAACTGAGACACCCTTTTTGTTGTTGTTGCTGCTCACTTTAATTTTATATATAAATAAAAATAATTGAAAATCCTACCCAAACAGGTACTATCTGCTGTTATATTTAGTATATATGCTTCTAAACAAGGTGGGGGTGTGTGGGCTGGGATGGGTGGAGGAGGGCAAAAGGGAAAAGTTGGAAAACTGTAAAGCATAACAATAAAAACCATTTAATGAAAAAAAGTGTATACCCTTCCAGACATCACTACTTGCATATTTCCATTCTTCCACTTTCTCTGGATTTACTTTATTATTCCGGGTCTGTAAGATCATGCAAAATTTTTGAATTTTCAGGCTTTGTCCCTAATGTGTTGATTTATCAATACATTGTGCTATTTTTATGTGCTATTTTTATTATCATTCATTTCAAATAATTTAACTGCAATGTCTTCTATAATTTTTAAATATAAGGACTTTCTAGTTATCTTTTATTACTGATTACTAGATTAGGTCCAATGAGAGTAAGAAACATACTTTATATAATTTCAATCTACCTTTGATATACCTTTTTTGAAACTTGATCCTTAGTACAATATGGTCAATGAAAAAAAAAAAAGCTCCTAGCTTGGTTGCCTGCTGCCATCTTGTGTTCATTTTCGGAATAACACCTTAGTTCAGGTCAGCAGGAAAAGTTGAGTATAGCCGGCTGGCTGTTTGTGAATGTTGAATCCAGTTTGTTGCTCATGGTGTTTCTTAAACCCTTACTGAATTTTGTGAGGTGCTCGCTTGTTTCTGAACGAGGTTTGCTCTATCTCGGATGAGAGAGGTTTGTTAAACCTATTATGGTTATAAATTTTTCTTTGGGTCTGTTTTCTATACAATTTAAGTTTATGATATTAAGTAGATGGTGAATTTGGATCTTTTGGGTAAATGAAGCTTTTTGAAGTGCTCATCATCTGTAGTCATGCTGTTTACCTCGAAGTCTACTGCATATTATCATGTAATTTTCATGTGATTTATGTTTCTGATTAAAGCTACTTTTGTACCATTCTATGTATCTTTTCCTATTTTTTCTCTTTCGATCTTCTGTCACCCCAATGTTTTAGGTAATTCATATTTTCCCCCAGTTTGTGTATTTTATTTGTATTGTCTGAACAAGTTCTTTTTCAGAGTTGTCTTTAATTTTATGAAGTATATGTTATCAATGTATTCGTTACTTAATGTATTTTGTTACATGAGTGTAATGTATTATGTACATAAAGTATATGTATTAATGTATTCATTACTGTAATGTATTTAATGTACACATTAAACTGCATGTCCACTAGTATACTTGATTCCTGGCTGGTTTTGTTTAAATGGACCACTAAAACTCAAACATACAGATGAAGTCTGTCTCAGGTCAGAGTCGGACTGGGCTGGAGGTGAGAGGGGGCCACAGATGTGGGTGGGGCTGGGTGGGAGGCAAATTTAGGCTGGCGGGCGCGAGGGGCGGGCAGTTCCGGTGGAGAGACGGACAACTACATGGACTGCAGTTTAGGCGCTGCCGGCGCCATTCGCCATGGTCACGAGGTGATGCTGACAGCTTAACGTGATGCAAGCAACGCGGTCCAGGGCCAGGAGGTGAGCTGCGTGGGGGCTGTGAGGTGAGGGGGGTGGCGGGGAGATACAGACACCCTGTGGTGAGCAGGAAAGGCGTCCCGACTGCGGTACACATCTCAGGTCCCAATTTAACTGACCACTTCCTGTGGGACCACTTTTCTATAGTAATCTACATTTTATTACATTTATAGACAACTTTGGTAAATGGGTATCATTGTGTGTTTTTTTTGAAATCTTGTGTTTCAAGAACTTTTCATTTGTTAAAGTTTCTGTTATTGGGTAGCAATTTCCAATTTTCTTCACACAGATCCCAGATATTGTTATTTCCAGGTTTTTTTAAAACCTGCTTTTTTGCTAGCAAGTCTTGTTAAAAAATTACATCTTTAACTCAGTATCTTTACATGTTTATTTCTGCATGTTATTTCCCATCATTGTACTAGATTCTGTTTGTGATTCTTTTCTGTTGATTTCCATGAGTTGCGGAGGTAAACTTGCTGTCATGCAGTGATGGTCGTCACATGGTTGTATGTGAACTGGAAATAGGTAAAACTGGAAAGAAAACAAGAAGTGAGGTAATGTGAGGACCTAGAAAATTCTTTTTGTTAGTCATGAATATATTAATGACTAAATAAAATAGTAACATCCTCCTTAGCATTTTAAATGAGCTTATGGCCTGGAAGCACGGCGTTCTAGAAATCAGAAGTATGTAGTGACAGGAAATGTGCCCCCCCGGTAGGTAATCTGAAGAACACAGAGTGTAGGAAATGTCCCCATTTTCAAAGAGTAAAACTTTAGGTGTTGAAATCTGGAATCTTAACAGAGTAAGACTCTTCGTTCTAAGTGACATTATGAATCAGTTATTAAAGTGATGTGTGAGCAATGGAAAGACGCAGGGATCCTCAGATGACTACTCTGTTTAGTCACAGTGTGATCTGGTCTCCTAAGTGGACAGATCTTCCTTTGCCTCCTGACCAGTAGCCTAGGACACTTCTCACCAATATTTCCTAGATGGCTGGCATTTTGTTGTTGTTGTTTAGGTTTCAGCTTCAGGTTTCCTGTTCCAAGAAAGGTAGCCTCTGAGATCTAGAATGCAAAGGGACATGCTGTTTGTATTTTAATGGAGTCTTCATGATACAGAGTAGGGTTTCTCATTCTCAGCACTATGGACCTTTTGTGCCAGAGAATTCATTCTCCTGAGGGATTATCCTGTGCATTGTAGGTGCTCATTAGCATCCAAGACCTCTATTCACTGGCAGCAGCCTCACTTCCGTCCCATCAGCACAATCTAACATGGGTCAGAACGTTGTCTAAAGATATCTTGGGGGCAAAAATCACCTCTGTTTGAGAAGCAGTTTGAAGTTTTGATCATTTTTGAAACCAGAAAAATCTTGGTCTGGTATGCAGTATTGTTATTATTTTGCTATGTAAATTATTTTCCACTCTGACTGTGATTTACTTTGGGAAGGTATTTAGAAGTGTGTTCAAAAACATTTAAATGTAGGGACTTTCTAGTTACCTTGTGACTGGTTTGTAGATTAGTGGCAAAGAGAGCAGTCAGCATAGTTTGAGAGACATTTGTTGAAACTTGCTTTATAGCTAAATATAGTCATTTTTTAAAAAAGTTCCAAGTATGCTGGAAAAGCATTTTTAATTTACTTTGATGATGATTACTTAAACAATGAGAAAATGTTTATGAAAACTTCTACCCGAAGAGGTAAAAAGAACTGCTATCATTTTATGTATATACATTTTCAGAAATGTCGACATGCACGTTTCTGTCCACTTTGTCTGGATATCATGTACTATTTCAGGTTATAAGTGGGGGCACCAAACTTGTATATTTTCAGCTTTTATGTTTGATGTTGTGCATTTAAGGGAGAAGGTGTTTTCCAGAAGTTTTGGTACGTAGTATTTTTATCACACTGTAGTTTCTTTTGTAATTGAAATTGTTTTATTTTTGAGATTTAGAAGTGTATTACATAACTACCAAAAATAAGGCTTTTCCAGTCACTCATTTTTAGTGAATTGTAGCTTAAGTGCAAGTGGAGCACTTAGAGAAACATATCGTATATAATTTCAATGCTGTGATGCTTGTTGAAACTGACTTTTTATTGACTTGTCCAAGAGAGAAACGTTTGGGAAGATGGAATTATGAAGATGCTCGAAAAACTGCAGAAAGCAGTGGGACAAAACAGTGAATACGTTGTTCAGTGAAATTATTGGTGAAAATGAAAAATCTCTCTTTCATCGTGTCTTTATCCAAAAACCGAATGAACCTTTTGGCCAAGCAAATAGTACATGTTCCAAGTGCGCATCTCTGCTGCCACCTCGTGGGCATTTTGGGAATAACATGTTAGTGGCAGGTGAGCACTGTTGATTGCAATGTGGTTTAGACGTGTATTTGATAACCTTTAAATGTAAGGATATATTAATGACCAATTGTTCCTGATTTCTACATTAGCAGCAAGGAGAATAAGAATTATACTGTATATAATTTCTGTTCTTTGTAATTTGTTTGATCTTGCTTTATGGCTCATTATGGTCAATTCGGAAAATGTCCTAGTGCAGCTCTCTGCTCATCTCAAGTGCATCTTGGGAAGGACACGTCAGTGCAGGCCAGCAGGAGAGGTTGTGAGCTGTGGTGAATGATCCACGAGTGTTGAGTGGAATGGCGGTTAGTCACGGATGTTATTACTTTCATATAAATGGACTTTGTAGTTCATTTTTCCTTCTCTCCCCCTCATACAGCAGCGGTGTCTGTATGTCAGGTAGTTAGGCGCCTGTTGTGGGCCGGACCTGTGTTCATGTTTCAGCTGTGTCCATGTCTCTGTGGTCCAATGTCCCGTGTGTGTTGACATCCTGTCGGCATCGATGCCCCTTCCATGTCCACGTCCTCACCATGCTAATGTCCAAGCCTCCCAGAAATCGTGATGGTGTCTAGGTCCACTCAGCCTTGATGTCCTGGTCGTGCTGCTGTCCTGTCTGTGTTTGTGTCTCTTCCACATCACTGTCCTATCTGTGTTGATGTAGAGGTCGTGCTGCTGTGTTGCCTGCATTTCAGTATCCCACATTTGCATTGATGTCCCGGCTGCACCGCTGTCCCACCTGCATAGATTTCCTGGTTGTGCCACTTTCCGATCTTTGTCAGTATCCCAGTTCCCTTGGTGTCCCAGGTGCATTTCTGTACCATCTGAGAGGATGTTTTGACCGAGTCAATATGTGAGCTGTGCTGCTGTCCTTTCTGTGTAGATGTCTTGGCCTTGTCAATGTCCTGTCTGTGTTGGTGTCCTGGCTGTTACTTTGTCCTCCTGCATCAGTTCACCTGCTTGTTGATTTCCTACCAAAAAGTAACATTCCACGAAAGCTGCACTTTTCATAAATTATCTGTCACCCATTTTATCACTATAAGATCCTGTCTCCCTATACTCCCAAAGTATGTACCTGATATCACCTCATTTTCTGGTATGCACCGTATTGGTGCATGTATTAAATGTTGAATATCTTGTATTGATCTGATTATGTTATTGTAATTATTATCCCACAGGTGTTAGATCCAACAAGGTTTATTGAAAATAATCACTTTTCAATTCCCCCCAGTTTTGAAAAGCCAGCAGTGTGGAATGAATGGTGAGACAGTGCTAACTCTTGAAGCTGTTGCAGCTGAGAGATCATGGACGTCTGCCTCCAAGGTCAGCATTCTTTTTTCTTTTTTTTTTATTTTATTTATTTATTTTTAGAGAGGGAAGGGAGAGGGAGAGAGAGAGAGAGAGAGAGAAACAGCAATGTGCGGTTGCTGGGGGACATGGCCTGCAACCTAGGCATGTGCCCTGACTGGGAATCGAACCTGCGATGCCTGGTTCGCAGCCCGAGCTCAATCCACTGAGCTACGCCCGCCAGGGCCAAGGTCAGCATTCTTTTTGTTCACTAAGTGTTCACCTATTGTTGGTGTGCTTGGTAAAATTTTGAAGTTTGTATTTGGAGAGACAAGGCTTTTATCTTACTGAATCACAGGTTGTTTACAGTGGGAAGATCTGGTTCAACTCCTGCCTCTAGCTTCTGACAACAGGGTCCGGCATCTGGCCGCAACTTGAAATTTTGGCCTTGGCATCCTGGTTACAGATCTGCGTCCTGTGTCCAGTGCCTGTGCTTGAGAGTCAAAATGTATTCAGTTGTGTGTCTGCAGCCTTGCACCTGTTAGGATGTGGCATCGCGTCCTGGGTTTGCCTGCAAGGTCCATGTGCAGATGAAGATTTAGGTGTGGTGTATGGAACCCGGTATTATAGGGGTCCGATGTCAATCCCTGGCATCTAGTGTTTGGCCTTGGGATCACATGGTCTGGGTCTTTGCTTCTGGAGTCCTGGTTTGGGTCCAGTCCAAGGTTCATGTTTTGGAGTCAAAGGTCTGTGTCCAGGATCCCGAGTTTGGCTCTGGTGTCTGTCCACAGATGATCATTGTGTGAAATTCAATGCCAATATGAGTCCCCAAGTGTATGGAGTTGAGGCACATTAGTAAAAACGGTAGGAAAATTTCTTGGCAAGTGGAATGGGAAAAGTGAGTTTGATAGCTAAATAAGGACAGTGATGTACAGCCCGGGGGTAATAAGTCTGAGGATCTAACTTCCCTAACCAAGGGCATTGGAGAGCAAGAGGTTTACACATTTCAGACCAGTCAGTGGAAGACCAACCCCAGTTGCAGTCCTTGTCTGTTGACTTTTCTGAAGGAGAAATTCACCAAAGAAGGACCCTGACCACTCTGTGTGTTCCTTATGTTGCATCAGCACATCAGAGGGCACCCCTGGAAAGCTGAGTATTCTGTGCAGATGACTCTTGTAAGGCCTCCTCTAAAGTCTTCAATGGTAAAAAACAGGTAAAACCCTAAAAAAGGATCCAGTGTGCACTGTTCGTCGAGCACACACGCACCTTCCCTTCGTTCTGTTTCTCCTCATCTGCAAAGGTCCCCAGGAGACTTGCAGCCCAGGATCAGCGGCAGCTCGTTCCAGGCTCACCCCCTGATCCTGCCTCTGAGGACCTTCTTTGTGTCTTTGTGTTTGACTTTTCTGTTTCCCCAGCACCAGCTCCGCCTATGCTTGCTCTTGCTGCTGCCATTGTGCCTCTTCTCTCTGAAGCCCCTTCCTTGTTTCACTGTCCTTGGATTTAATTTTCAAACCTTCAAAATTCCCTAGCTTTGTGTTGTGACATTTTGCTGCAGGAAGTCAAGAATCTACATACACGAGATCTTTCCAGGGCAAACCCTCTTTTATTCCAGTCTCTTTTTGGTGACATAATAACCAAATTTGGTTTATCATTTATCTGTGGATGGACATTTGAATACTTTCTATCTTTCACTATTTGTTAACAGTGATGTTATGAATAATCATGTATAAGTTTGCTTATAACATCTGTTTTCAATTTTTTGGCTATGTATTTCAAAGTAGAGTTATTGAACACAGTAGGGTGATTTTTTTCAGGAAATGTGAAAGGTTTCCTTTTATATAAGCTTCCATTTTATAAAAGCTTTGCAGTTTTTACATTTATGAAAGAAGTGGTCAGTTGTGTTTTTTGTTTGTGATCACAACCATTTCTCAGGTTTGCTTTCTCATTATAGCCTTTATAGTGTCTGGGAAGGGGGTACTGTGCTGTGATGTAGCCATTGAACATTTTCTCCAGTATTTTTGTTTTTTCCACTTCTATGAATGTCTTCTCTTTAGAAGGGACAATTCAAGATTTTTATAAATATAGATGTCTGCCTGGGTG
>PVIA01018442.1:0-12795 GCA_004024845.1 Tonatia bakeri | reverse complement strand
GTAAGGACCTAGTAATAAATTTATCTAAGGAGATAAAAGACTTGCATTCAGAAAACGATAGGACACTAAAGAAAGAAATTGAAGAGGATATGAGTGGAAGCATATACCGTGTTCACAGATTGGAAGAACTAACAATATTTGTTTATTTATTTAATTGTTGTTCAAGTACAGTTGTCTGCATTTTCCCCCTATCACTCACCCCCAACCCCAGCCATCCCCACCTCCTTCCCCTGATTCCACCCCTCTTGGTTTTGTCCATGTGTCCTTTATAGTTGTTCCTGAAATCCCTTCCCACTGTTCCCCCCATTTATCCCTTCCCATGTCCCCTCTGGTTACTGTCAGTTTGTTCTTAATTTCAATGTCTCTGGTTATATTTTGCTTTCTTGTTTGTTTTGTTGATTAGGTTCCACTTAAAGGTGAGATCATATGGTATTTTTCTTTCACTGCCTGGCTTATTTCACTTAGCATAATGTTCTCCAGTTCTATACATGCTGTCACATAGAATATAAATTCTATGTCTCACAAATAAACTCCTTTCTTCCTGCTGTGAAGTATTCCATCATGTAGGTGTACCATAGTTTTTTGATCCATTCATGTACTGATAGGCATTTAGGTTGCTTCCAACACTTGGCTATTGTAAATTGTGCTGCTATGAACATTGGGGTACATAGCTTCTTTTGAATTGGTATTGCAGTTTTCTTAGGATATAAACCAAACAGTGAAATTGCGAGGTCAAAAGGCAGTTCCATTTTTAGTTTTTTTTTTTTTAGGAAATTACATGCTATTTTCTACAGTGGCAGCACCAGTCTTCATTCCCAGCAACAGTGCACTAGGATTCCCTTTTCTCCACATTTTCTCCAACACTTGTTGCTTGTTGATTTGTTTCTGATAGCCATTTTGACCAGTGTGAAGTTTCATCTCACTGTTGTTTTAATTTGCATCTCTCTGATGGCTAGTGATGCTGAGCATCTTTTCATATATCTCTGGGCCCTCTGAATATCCTCCTTGGAGAAGTGTCTGTTCAAGTCCTTTGCCCATTTTTAATTTTTTATCTTCCTGGAGTTGAGTTGTGTGAGTTCTTTATACATTTTGGAGATCAAAACCCTTGTCCAACGTATCATTGGCAAATATATTTTCCCATACAGTTGTTTACCTTTTCATTTTACTGCTGTTTTCTTTAGCCATGCAGAAGCTTTTGTATTTTGATTAGGTCCTATTTGTTTAGAAGTAACATCATTAAAATGTCCACACTATCCAAAGCAATCTATAGATTCAATGCAATTTTTTATTAAAACACCAATGCCATATTTTAGAGGTCTAGAAAAAATATTTCAAAAATTTATATGAAATCAAATAAGACCCCCAAAAGCCTTAGCAATCTTGAAAAAGAACAAAGTTTGAGGTATCACAATACCTGATATTATACTACAGTATAAGGCCACTGCAATAAAAGCAGCCTGGTACTGGCATAAGACCAGTCTTATGGGCCAGTGAAACAGAACACAGGGCTCACAAATAAACCCATACCTTGATGGACAACTAATATTTGACAAAGGAGGGAAAATCATACAATGGAGTAAAGACAGTCTCTTCAATAAATGATGTTGGGAAACTGGAGAGATACATGCAAAAATATGAAACTACACCACCAAATTCTGGTGTATGGTTACAGACTTAATTGTAAGTTGCAATTGCATAAAAATCTTAGAGGAAAACCCAGACAGTAAAATTTCAGAAATATCACATAGGAAGATTTCTGTTGATATATCTCTTAGGGCAAGGGAATCAAAGGAAAAAATAAACAATTGGGACTATATCAAATTAAAAAGCTTCTGCACAGCAAAAGAAACCATCATCAAAATGAAAATGGAACCCACTGTATGGGAGAACATATTTGCCAATTATACATCTGATAAGGGTTTAATTTCCTAAATATATAAAGATTTTTTTTGACTCAACATCAGGAAGGCAATCTGGTTGAAAAATGTACAAAGGACCTGAAAAAACTTCTCCAAGGAGGACATACAGATGGCCAATAGACATTTGAAAGGATGTTAATCATCACTAATCATCAGAGAGATCCAAATTAAAACCATAATGAGAAATCACCTTACACCTCCAGAATGGGTATCATCAATAAATTAGCAATAAGTGCTGGTGAGGATGTGAAGACAAGGAAACTCTAGTACATTGATGATGGGAATGCAGACTGATGTAGCCACTGTAGAAAACATTGTGGAGTCTCCTCAGAAATTAAAAATGGAACTGCCTTTTGACTCAGTGATGCTACTTGTGATAATACGTCGTAAGAATCCCAAAACAATTCAAAAGAATGTATACAGCATTATGTTGTAACTGCATTATTTACCATAGCCAAGTTCTGGAAACAGCTTAGGTGCCCATCAGTGGAGTAGTGGATAAAAAAGCTGTAGTACATTTATATGATGGAATACTATACAGCAGTGAGAAAGAAGGAACTCTTACCTTTTGTGACAGCATGGATGGACCTGGAGACCATCCATGTGCAATGTGAAATAAGTAGTCAGTGAAAGACAAATACCATATGATCTCACTTATATGTGGAATGTAATGAACAAAATAAACTAATGATGAAAATAGAATCAGAGACATAGAAACATAAAAGAGACTTACAATTGTAAGAGGGGAGAGAAGTAGTGGGAACTGGTTGAAAGATTGTGAAGGGACTAGCTAAATAACGTGTATTTGACAAAGAATGAAAATAACATACATGCATGACACATGGACACATGGACAATATTGGGATTGCCTGAGGGAGTTGAGAGGCATTGGGTAGAGGTGACCAAAGTGGGAAAACTGTGACAACTGTAATAGCAAAAACATAAAATATTTATTAAAAATTTGAGATCCCATTTTTCCTGTTACTCTGTCCAACAGGTAGCCAGTTGTCATATATGTAACTGAGAGTGTGCTAGGTCATGATCTCCCAGATGACTACATGTACATGAAAAGGCTCAGTGAGCTTACAAATACCAGAACTACTCAGCTGAGCAAAATGAAAGTTTGGTATTTCATCCACTAATTTTGGGGAAGTTAACTGATTCAACATAGGAGAGTATGGGAAATTGGGCCAGGGCAGCAATTAGGATAGCCTCACTCACAGAAATCTTCCATGGTGACTAGTTTATCATGGTGTCCCTGAAATAAAATACACAGGCACCTTAGTAAGCCTTACTTGATCTGAAATTCCTCATATTTTGATTGTCATATTTTCATTTTGTTGTCCAAATAATTTCTATTTTACCTTTTAATTTTTAAATTATATTTTGTTGATTACGCTATTACAATTGTCCTAATTTTTTCCCATTTTCCCCACTCCTCCCAGTACCCCCATTCCTTTAGGTAATCTCCACACCATTGTTCATGTACTTCTTGAGCCTTGACTGCTGCTGGAAGGTCAATGGGAGGGATTTACCCAGGCCAGTCAGTTGCAAACACTGACTGTGACCACTTACCACCAACCTATGCCCTATGAGGAGGATCAGCTGTAAAGGGCAGAGTGGTGGTGCTATGATGTGGTCTGTAGCCATCTTCTGGGTGTACAGGCTCTGATGTTTCCTAGGTGGTGCAGTCCAATGTCAGCTCCCATATATGTTCTGCCCATGGCTACCTTGCATACGGTATAAAGCAATTTGAGATGGCTGCTACTTGTGGGCTTGGAGGTTCCCAGGCAAAGCCAAGCTGAGAATCTAGGCTGACTAGTGCTAGTAAAGCCTGGAGCACTTAGCAAGAAGTACAGGCGCTAGTGACTCGCTAAGGCCAGGTTTTGCTTGTTTTAGAGGATTTAGGAAGTTGTGTAGCATGAGCCAAGGCCAGTCATTGGTATGCGAAAGTAACAGTTATCAGCTTGGGTGGGCCAGTAAGTTGGGTGTGTTGGTCTCCAGAGATCTCCAGGGTGGAGCACAGTGTTAGCCAAGCTGAGACTAGTCTCAGATATGGTACCTGCCTGCCAGCCTTGTGGCTCTGTGGGGAAAGAGGTCTGAAAAGGGAGACTGGCTTCTGCTCACCTTTCCATCTAAGAGAAAGCTGTCCCATGGCACCTGCCTTGATGTCAGATACTTCAGTTCCTCCCTGTATGCCACTGGTACCTTTCAAGCTGCTACCCCTGTGGTAGAGCTCAGAGGGAGTGAGGCCAATTTCTTGTGTGGGTACTTTAAGGAGAACTTCTTGGGACTCTAGACTTTTCTTCCACCAACTCAATCTTGCCTGTTTTTTTCAGCCAGAAGTTATGGGGACTTGTCTTCCTGGATATGGAACCCTGGGCTGAGAGGCCTGGTGTGGGGCTGGGACTCCTGGCTTTCAAAATATCCCTCTCGAATTTTTATCCACCACATGTGGGTGTGGCCCAGCCCATTCTGTGTCTCCACCCCTCTTACCTGTCTGGATGGATGTGGTTTTTTAAACTTCATAGTTGTCAGACTTCTACTCAACTCGATTTCTGATTGTCTTGAGTGATGGTTGTAATATAGTTGTCATTTTAGATGTGGTTGTGTGAAGAGGTGAGCCATGTTTATCCATGCAGCCATCTTGGCCTGAAGTCTGATCAGCTTACTTCCAAATGATTAGTCACTCACATCCTTATCTTCATATTCATTGATAACCACTATAGTTTGAACTTTCATTAATGACAGATTATGTTGTTCCAGACAACCTGCCCTCTTAGAATCACTAGAAAATATGGATTAAATACTTAAAAACCATCTCTTTGAAGAACTACCATGGCAATGAGGGTGCAGGGCTAAGATATGGGAGATAGGGGGCACCCAGAGAGGTGTACCTGGCATTTGGCACCATTTCTCTCTCAAAGCAATAAGTGATTCTGAAAGTCTGAAAACTTAAGAAGTACACTGATCTCTCAACAAATTTGTAGCCTGGAGAAATAAAAATTAGAGTTCAGATACATTCAAGGAGAGGGAGCCTTAATAAACTCTCCAGGTTCAGACATCAAAGGGCTACACTTTGGAACTAAAGGTGAACTAGAAGGTCCCATTTCTTGTATGACAGCAGGAGAGCTCCAGAGACCCACCCCCAGCAACATGGTGAAAATTATTATTTTTTTCTTTTTTAAAAATATATTTTGTTGATTGTGCTATTACAGTTGTCCCATTTCCCCCTCTTCACTCCCCTCCACCCTGCACACCCTCTCCCACCCACATTCCCTTTCGTTGATGTCCATGTGTCATAAGTTCTTTAGCTTCTACATTTCCCATACTATTCCTGCCCTCCCCCTGTCTATTTTCTACCTACTATCTATGCTACTTATTCTCTGTACCTTTTCCCCTCTCCCTCCCACTCCCCTGTTGCTAACCCTCCATGTGATCTCCATTTCTGTGGTTCTGTTCCTGTTCTAGTTGTTTGCTTAGTTTCTTTTTGTTTTTGTTTTAGGTGTAGTTGTTCATAATTGTGAGTTTGCTGTCATTTTCCTGTACATGTTTTTTATTTTCTTTTTCTTAGGTAAGTCCCTTTAACATTTTATATAAGAGCTTGGTGATGATGAACTCCTTTAACTTGACCTTATCTGAGAAGCACTTTATCTGCCCTTCCATGCTAAATGATAGATTTGCTGGATAGAGCAATCTGGGATGTAGGTCTTTGCCTTTCATGACTTGGAATACTTCTTTCCAGCCCCTTCTTGCCTGCAAGGTCTCTTTTGAGAAATCATTTGACAGTCTGATGGGAACTCCTTTGTAGGTTACTGTCTCCTTATCTCTTGCTGCTTTTAGGATTCTCTACTTCATTTTTACCTTGGCTAATGTAATTATGTTGTACCTTGGTGTGTTTCTTCTTGGGTCCAACTTTTTTGGGACTCTCTGAGCTTCCTAGAAGTCTATTTCCTTTGGCAGAATGGGGAAGTTCTCCTTTATTATTTGTTCAAATAAGTTTTCAATCTGTTGCTCTTCCTCTTCCCCTTCTGGTACCCCTATAATTTGGATGTTGAAACGTTTAAAAAGATGTCCTGGAGGTTCCTAAGCCTCTTCTCATTTTTTTGATTTCTTATTTCTTCATTCTTTTTTGGTTGTATGTTTCTACCTTCCTTCTGGTCTACTCCCTTGAAGTGAGACCCAGGTTTCACCCCATCACTATTGGTCCCTGTGCATTTTCCTTCATTTTTCTTATCGTAGCCTTTATTTGTTCATCTAATTTGCAACAAAAATCAACCACCTCTGTGAGCATCCTGGTCACCAGTGTTGAACTGTGCATCTGATAGGCTGGCTATCTCTTGGTCATTTAAAAGTACTGATTGTGGGGCTTTCAATTCTGTTTGAGCCATCTCCCCCCCCTCACCCCCTTTGGTCTGGTTGCACCTGTTAGTATGAGGGGCGGAGCCCTAGTTGTTCACCAGGGCGGGGCACCCAGTTGCTGGGTTGTGACATTGTATGTGGGGGCGGGGTCCGAGAGGGAACAATGGCACTTGCTCCACTCTCCCTCAGATCTCAGTCCCTTCCGCTGTTTCCCCTGAGCAAACTGGGTCCCTCTGGTGTCAATTCCCGTGTGGGTGGGCTTGTGCACCCCGTGAGACTTTTCAACGACCTCTGCTGTGAGGCTGGGAGTGTCTCCCCATGCCTCAATCTCCACAGATGTTTCAATCAGTGCCCCAAGGCTCTATTTCCCAGCGCTGTGATCCTGGGTTGTGTGTAGTGCCTTGCTTCACAATTGCCACCTCACTGGGTCTGCCAGTTGCCACCTCTCGGCCAGGGTCTGCGGCTGCTGCTTGCATGCTCAGGGTTCACCTGCTGCAGTCCATCCACCTGCTGGATGCCTTATGCACCCCGGATGCCTTATGTGCCCGGTCCCAACGCTCTCTGCTCTCTGCACCACCACCCGCGCCTGGCTGCCTGACTCTGCCCCTCCTACCAGTCTGAGTGGACATGTCTATTTTAACTTCTTGGTTGCCCGACTTCCATTCAGATTAATTTTCTGTCAGTTCTGGGTTGTTATTCTATTTCTAAATTGTTGTTGTCTGTATCTTGGTTGTGTGAGGAGGCACAGTGCATCCACCTATGCCTCCATCTTGGCCAGAAGTCTCCCCGAAAATTATTTTAACACAATCATTTAAAGTATCTGGAATTGATCCTAAGGGCATACAGCACATGAAAATAATATTTATTCAACAAAACATACAAAAAATCAGTAATAGTCTGTTTTTTAAAAGACCCTCTTTTCTTCATCTACCTCCTAACTCAATGAGACTGAAACTACATACCTGATTGATAAAGCAAATAATATAGGCCTTTTTCTTCCCTGCTCCCAGTTAAAGGTCTTTCTCCTCAGAAGGGGTTTCAGATTTTCTCATCTTGCCCTTAGATACCCATTGACAGGCTAAATTATGGCCAAATGCAAATAAGAAGTAGGAGTTCTTTCTTCTTCTCAACTTCCACCTATGAGAAAAACACTCTGTCTAGGGTATGTCACCACTGAGAACACTGGGCTCCCTATTGTCCTTTCACCAGCTTGTGGGGTGGGGGATCCACATTAGAATGGAAATCCAGTGAAACCTGGGGTTGCTGTTACTTCCCTGCACTGAGTGCTTAGCACCTAAAAATGGGGTGCCATCAGGGAAAATCATGCGATTGTCTCCACCCAAAGCACTAGAGCCATTGCTCAAAGATTTTGTCCGCAGAAAGAAGCAGACCATAAAAAAGAAAACTCCAAGCCTATTTCCAAAGGAACCGACATTATTTGCAACAGAATTTGGAGGAATTCAGGTTCTAGCCAAGATGGAGGCATAGCTAGAAATGCTCACTTCCTTGCACAACCAAAAGAAGGATAACCAATCCAAAAACAATAAACAGCCAGAAGTGCCAGAAAATCAAACTGCATGAAAATCTAGCAACCAAGGAATTAAAGAAATATTCACCCAGACCAATAGGAGGGGCAGACATGGGAGATGGACCACTGAGTGAAGAGGATGCACTGCAATGTGGCTGACCATGTGGTGAGGCAGAGCTGGCTGAATGGGGAATTAAAGACTCAGAGCTAGCTCTAAACTACTGTGGGGGTGGCCACAGTGGGAGAAACTCCCAGTCTCACATGAGAGTTCATTAGAAAGTGGGGTTAGAGCAAAGCAAGTGAGTGACATTGTTCCCTCTCTGACACTTCCCCCACAGACAGCACCAGAACCCAGCAACATGGGTTGCCTGCCCTAGTGGAATTCAGCCTGAAAGAACTCTCGAAAACAGTGGACGTTCTAGTGAAAGTCAACTGGCGGAGCTTAGAGGTTAATTGGAGATATAGAGTAAACTGAAAGCTTGCTAATTTGCTGCAGAGAACCAGAGGAAGAGACAGCTGTGAGGAGTCCTTTTGTGGTCAAAACCAATTTCAAACACTGACCTTGGAAATTGTCTGTGCAAGTAAGGCCATTTATAGAATCAGAGAGAACATAGTCAACATAACACTGCCTCATTTCTGCCACCAGTTGCAAGTTTGAGGATCCCCCAATCACCCTGAGTTATGATAATTCACTAGAAAGATTCTCAGAACTCACTGAAGCCTGTTATACTAACAGTTATAGTTTATTACAGGGAAAGGATATAGATTAAGATCAATCAAAGAAAAATGCACATAGAATATATTTTAGGAAATGTACCAAAGTGGGACATTTATTGTTCTCTCTTTTTAGAGTTGGGATATGTTACTTTCCTGGCATTGATGTGTGGTGGTACATATGGAATAATAGCAACTATGGAAGCTCACTTGAACCTTGGTACCCAGAGTTTTTATAGGTTCTCTACTACATAGGCATGATTGATTGATTGTCAACATGGTTGATCCTAGTTTCTAGCTCAAATGATACTGCTCCCACTCTGAATCACATCGTTGGTCTTTTAAATGTGGCCAGCCTCTGCCCAAAGAAACAGGAAGCCCCCACAGTAAATCACAGTTAGACTATCCATTGTGCACAAAGTTCCCCCAGGCAAACAAAGATATCAGGCATAACATTCCAAGGACTTAGAAATTACCTCCCAGAAGTTGAGGGTAAAGGCCATACATATTTTGGGGCAAGGTTAAATTCTTTGTTACACACTACCACCTTCAAAGTAGCCTGAATTTGATTTGATTTACTTATGGAACAATTTATGCCCAATGAAATTGTTGAAAACAATAGAGCATTCAACCTTAATTATCAAAACATAAAAGTTAGATAGAGTCAGGGAAAGAAACAACAACAAAAAAAGATATCTGCCTAAATCTTTCCTTTTCCTGGCCATTGTGGGCATACCCAAGGTTGCAATACCTAAGGAACAAAATCAGTCTGGCAATGAGAAATGACTCAACTAATATAATCTAGCCAGTTGCTAAAAGTAAACAGGCAAATAATATCAAGCCTGTGGTAGTAGGGGCAATAGTACCCAGAGTTGCTACATTATCTAAAATGAGAAATTTCCAACAAAAAATCATGAGACATGAGAAGAAACAGGAAAGTTTGATTCACACACCGTGAAAAAGGAAGGCATCAGGAACAACCTGCAAAAGGTATCAGATGCTGGATTTAACAAAGCCTTCTAAAGAGTCATAAATATGTTTACAGAAGAAAACCACATTTAAAGAAGTAAAAGGGATGTGAGGGAGATCTGGTTGCGACATGTGTCACCCCATTGATCACCAGGTTGACTTGGCTGATCTGACTGGTTAGGCAGGTGTCCCCTTTCTCCCTCACTGATCCATGTGCATCCCTCCTGAAGCTGCATGCTTGGTTGAAGAGGATGACCTTCCCAACTAGAGGAGAGGGATATACCCAGTCTTCAGTCAAGGGTATACAAGCAGCTGTGCTCCTCTGCTAGAACCTCCAAACAGGCTCTCAAGAAGTAAAGGAATATATAATGACAATATTTCATCAAATAGAGAATAAAATAAAGAGACAGAAATATAAACAGAACAAATTTTAAGAATAAACAAATTCTGGAATAGAAAATTACAATAACTCAAATGGAAAAAATTTATGAGAGGGGCTCAATAATAGATTTGAAATAGCAAAAGAAGAATTAGGAGATTATACAATCCAATGAACAAAGAGGAAAGAAATAAAGGAAAAGAAACAGTCTCAGAAGAACCATCAAACATACCAACATACACACAATGAGTAACAGAAAAAGAGAAAAAAGAGCAGAAAAAAATATTTGAAGAAGCAACAGTTGTAAACCTCTCATTTTTATTGGAAAAGTATTAACCTGCACATCTAGAAAGCTAACCAAATTTGAAGTATGATACTTAAAAGAGATTTACAATCAGATACATTATAATAAAAATGTTGAAAGTAAAAGACAAGGAGGCAGTCTTGAAAGCAGCAAGAGAAAAATTACTCATCACTTACAATGGCACCTCAATAAGGTTATTATCTGACTTCTCATAATGTTACAGAACAGACTGGGGAGTGGGCTGAATGATACAAAAGACCTCCCTTTTTCTCTGGGGGTTCCTCCCCTGTACTACTTTCGCTTTGCCCACCACCAGAGGAAAGACATCTCTCAATGCCAAAGAGTGGTGAAAAGGAAAGGAATTATTACTTATTTAAAAGTTATACAGACTAAAGTTCTTTAGAATATCCACAAACACACACAGTCCTTCCTTCTCTCTCTGACCAGTCTGGGGTACCGTATCTCATGAAAGAAGTAGAAGTCAGGCTCCCGGCACCATCCACATGGCAAAAAGGGAGCACTTCCAAAGCTGAGTGGTCCTGACTCTCACCCAAGCCGCATGGTCCCAATGAGATGCTTAAGGCATGTGGTCCCCAAAAAGACACCAAATGGCTGCCATGCCTGAGTTTAAATCCTAGCGCAATCTTCCTCTGCAGCCTTATTCTAGCTCCTCCCACAATTGGCCACAGTTGTCAGTATTCCAGGCAGGTTTGGCTCTGTGATGTGGAGCCAATCATCTCCAAGCTCTTCTGGACCCCATTACAAATCGCTATTTGGTCCCCCCCTCTTAGCTGCACCCTGTTATAATTAGACAATGGATACCAGAAGTCGGTGGGATAACATATTCAAAAAGATCAAAGAAAAAAACTATCAAATAAGAGTCCTATATCTAGCAAAGATATCTTTGAAAATAAAGTGAAGGAAAAAAATTCTTAGATAATAAAAGCAGAGAATTTGTAGCCAGCAAACCTGCCTGGCAAGAACTTCTAAAAGGAGTTGTTTAGGCTGAAAACAAGTTACCCCAGACAGTATTTCAAATTCACACAAAAAACAAAGATCACTGGTAAAAATAATTATGTAATTATTACAGTATAAATACACATTTCTTTTTTCTTGTCTTGTCTGATTTAAAAAGCAATCACGTAAAACAATATGTACATAATGTATTCTATGGTCTATACCACATTGAAATATATTCATTAGTAACAGTAAAAAGCAGCCCTGTTTGGGTGGCTTAGTTCGTTGGAGCATTGTTCCATACACTAAAATGTTGTCAGTTTGATTCTTGGTCACAGTACATACCTAGACTTTAGGTTCAATCTCTTGTTGGGGTTTGTATGGGAGAAAACAAATTGATGTTTCTCTCCCATATCAATGTTTCTCTGTCTCTCATTCTATAAAATCAATTAACACATTTTTGGATAAGGATTTATTTTTAAAAATAATGACAAATAAGAGGTGGGTAGAGCAAGGTTGTATTTCAACTAAGGCAGTTACCCTAGATGGTAACTTTATTCCCCAAGAACAAGTAAAGAGAACCATAAATGATAAATAGAAGACTAATACAACTAAACCTATAAATATATAAATGTTCTTCTTTCTTCTCAGTTTCATTTGCAGATATGACATTATATAAGTTATCATTATAACATGTAATGTTGAGTTTAGAACATTTATGCATTATATATATATAACAATATCCCCACAGGGGAAGAAAAGAGACAGAGTTATATAAAAGTAACATTTTTAAATCTCCCTGAGATTAAATTAGGATAAACCTGAAGCTGATGATAAGTTCTAGAGCAACAATTAAGGAAATACCTCAAAAAGATAAGGGGAAAACATCACTAAGGTAATTTAAATGCTACCTTAGAAAATACTCAACTTAAAAAAGCAGCGAAGAAAGAATAGAAGAAAAAAAAGATGGAAGACACATAGAAAAATGAAATGTAAAGTGGTAGATATAAATACAGTTATATCAATAGTAACATTAAATGTGAATGAATAAATCCAGTAAAAGGCAGTGTTTGTCAGAATAAATTAAAAACAAGCTCCGATTATGTACTGGCTACTGGAAGCACAATTTAGATCCAAAGATACAAATAAATTGAAAATAAAATGATAAAAAGGATATATCATGCAACAACAACCACAAGAAATCTGGAGTGGTTATAAGAATATCTGACAAAATGGGAGGAGGGAAGATGGCGGCTTGAGAGGTGGAGTCTTAATCCCCCTCTCAGGTGCGCAGGGGAGAATTTGGCCGATCTGAGGAGAATCAGACTAGGAGACCACGGATATCGCAACATTTATGAAAATAGGGCATCAAAAGTTATCCAGATATTGAATGAACTGACGGTAGGAGGCCAGAAGGGACCCAGCTGGACGCGGAGGTCGTCCGAGAGAGCCGAACAGACTCTTTCCCCAGTCAGGGGTTGAAAACTTCAGAAACGCAGGAGCTGTGCGCACCCACGGGGAACAGTATTCTACCACAGAAGATCACACCATAAACACAAGGAACCAGAACAGATCAAGTTAAGAAACAGAGGTTAACAAGAAGAGTCTCAGAAACAATGAGAAGACAAAGAAACAATCCGCAAATGAAGGGAAAGGAGGAAGC
>PVIA01018441.1:0-12795 GCA_004024845.1 Tonatia bakeri | reverse complement strand
GGGGGGTGGGGGGGTGGTTTAGGGCAGGGAGGCACTCTGTATGACACCCACCGGTAGACAGTGGACGTATAACACTGCACGTGTCCAAACCCACCGAAAGTACAACGCAGCGTGAACCCCAAAGTACACCATGGGCCCGAGTTGGTGATAACGTGCCGATGCTGGCTTGCCGAAGAAATGCAGCACAATAATGACGGGGGACAGCGTGGGAGCGAGGCGGTGCGTGGGGACTCTCCGTACCTTCGGCTCAATATTGCTCTGAACCAGAAACTGCTCTAAGAAATACAGTAACTTATATTACATTGAATAAAATTAAATACTTATGATTAAAAGTATTTATACATAATTACTTATGACAAAATCTTATTTAGGAAAAAAAAGTCCTAGCTGTCAAATCCAGGAGTGCAGATCTCTGGGCCCACACATGGCCCAGCCCTCACGAGGTGATGACGGTCAGGCTGTGTTCTGAAATGTGGGTGACTCCTGTCTCAGCAGCCTGAGAGTGGGGACCAGTGTGTGGTCAGGTCTGCTGCCCCGCACCAGAAGGCTCACCCACAGCAACACACCCTTGGCTTCCCCGGGGTTTGGCCCTGGGATGCTGGACTGAGGGTGGAGGGTCCTTCCTCTACTGACTGCACGGCGCTGCCGGGGCCCCGCCCCTCGCCTCACCGTACCCTCGCCCCCAGGCCTGCACTACACCTATCTGGTTTTCTTCCACACCACAGCCCCACTGAACTGCTCCATCACGAACGGCTCAGTGAGGATATGCCATCCTTTTCTTTTTGGGACCTGGGCTACAGACGGCCACCTCCAGATGTCATCAGTGTATTTATTAATCAGGCCTTTTTGTTCTCTATGCTCTGACATCTGGGGCCTGGTTGACCTTGAAGGGACTGCCCCTTCCAGGGTTGGCCACTTCCTAGAGAGGGCAAAGGACTTCCTGTGAGCACACCTTCCGCACACTGACAGATCCCGCCAGAGCCCCAACCCCACCCCTCCTCCATCCAGCTTTCACACTCGGCCCACTCTCCCCCTGCCCTGATCACCTCGGGGCAGGTACCGGACAACCGGGCGGCCCTATACCAAAGGGCCCCGAAAGGGTTCCAACCAGCCCATGCGCACCCTGCCTCGCCCGTCGCTTCCCACGAAAACCTCAACAGGGACCCTCACCCAGGGTTTCCCTCGCTCCTGCTGTTCCAGCCCCGGTGGGTGCCTCCTCCCGTGGCCCTGCACAGCGCGCTGAGCCCTCTGTTTCTAGCGAAGCTCCTGTTTCTAGGGAACCATGAGTATCACAGACTATCTTCTCGCGCTAACAAAACGCAGATGTGAAGGCAGAGGGCCCCTTCAGACAACTGCCCCGCTCACCTCTAGCACGGGGCCGGCGCCCAGGATGGTTCTCTCCACGCCACTGGCGTAGCCCTTCTGACTCAGGGCGGTGAGGCAGTGGATCAGGAAGTTGGTGGTCTGCGTCTTGCCCGAGCCGCTCTCGCCCGAGATCACGATGCATTGGTTGACGCGCTTCCGGAGCATGGCGTAGTAGGCCACGTCGGCCAGCGCGAACACGTGCGGCTCCAGCTTGCCCAGCTGGTGGTTCTCGTACATCTTCACGTACTTGGGGTTGTAGATGGGCAGGAACTTGAAGGGGTTGACAGCCACGAGGATGCTCCCCGCATACGTGTAGATCTTCTGCAGCAAGAAGCGGTGCTTGAGGTTCTTCAGGAGGTTGGCCTCGGTCAGCTCGGGGAGGTTGCACAGGTCGTCAAAGTCCGCCTGCTGCCGGGGCAGGAGGCCGCGCTCCACCAGGCGCCGGGTGTCCGTGGCCTGGGCCACCAGCTGCACGTGCTTGTACTTGATGGCCCCATCTGAGTCACGCTCCTGCAGCAGGAAGTAATAACCGTCCTCCTGCGGATGCTCGTCCTGCGCCCGCCGGGGCCACAGCAGCACGCGGTGCACAGGCGAGTCGTTGGCGTCCAGCACCCACTCCTCTCCGCCTGTCTCCTTGACCTCCACCAGCACGTAGTGCTTGCTGCCGTCCAGCTGCAGGATGGTGACAGCGTCCTGGATGACATCGGACGTGGTGCTGTCCTTGGTGGCCGTCACACAGCATGAGGCCTGGTTCTCGCTGGTGGCCAGCTGTGGGTAGATGTGCAGGTGGTAGGCCGCCTCCCTGCGGCAGCCGGAGCTGCCTGCCTCGTTCACACTCATCCTGCCAGTCGCCTGGCTTCAGCATGCCTCCCGGGCTCGGGGCACGTGTCCTGGAGCTGAAAGGGAGGGGGTGGCATGGTCAGAGTGGCGGGTTAGTTGCGGTAGGGAACACGGACACCCACCCCAGGCAAACAGCCCCAGACCTGAGGCCCGAATACCCTGCCCCTGACAGGGCTCTCCTGAAAAATCAAAGGTTGGGGACAGTCTGACCTCTGTGGCTCTTGCAGAGTGACAGCGCCAGACCTCCTGCTCCTCAAGATCAAACTCTCCCCCCGGAGGACACTTTACCTCAGCCCTCCCCACCCAGGGTCAGCCTCTCCGCCTGCAAGTCCCATGGCCACAGCCGCGTCTCAGCTATGCCTTTCTCAGCCCACGTCCTTCCTGGCTTCTCTGCTTGCATGAGCTCTCCCACCAGCTCCTGAAGAGTTGGCCCTGTGGGCCTTGGCTATGCCCCCACGATAGACGAGGGGCACCCAAAGCTGTGGGGGGATAAGCAAGAATGAACCTGCCCTGAAACTCAGGGACTCCGAAACAAGAATGTACCCCAAACTGCAATGAGGAGGACAAAGTCAGGGAGAACCCCCCAAAAAGCTCACTCAAGAAAAGTGCTCAGAGTGCATGTGCTTCTAGAACCCACCACCTCAGCCTCCTGTGGAAAACATCAGGAGACACCCAGGCAGTCCTCCTACGACGGCCAAGGCTATGAGCAGCAGGGAAAGACAGAGGAGACATGCTGACTAGATTCAATGGGTTCCCGGGACAGGATCCTTGACCGTGGAGAGAACACGCACGGAAGAACCGGTGACATCAGGAAAGGTCACGAGGCTGGCTCATAGCAGTGCACCAATGTCAACTTCTTAGCTGTGCAAACAAATGGGCCCCCTAATGTGAGAGGGTCGCCACAGGGGAAGGCGGGCGAGGGATACAGGGGATCCTCTGTACTGTCTTTACAACTGTTTTGTAAATCTACTATAACTGCAACAAAAAAGTTTATTTTCAAAAAATGCATTCGTTTCCAAAGACATTGCAGGAAAAAGAGAAAACGCGGCCAGTGTTGGCAACCATGAATAACGTGTCCTGGAGCAAGAGGCATAAATGCACGGGGGTTGGGCGCAGGCTCGCTGCGTGCCACCCAAGCGCGGCCGAGGACACACAGATGAACCAGACCTTGGCTCAAAGGTCTGGTTCAATGGGAGAAACTGACACACAAACAGATGCGAGGGGGTATGAACCATGAAGATGCACACGCACGAACACCCTCGCATGTGAATACACTCACACTCGTGCACACATGCAAGCACACACACACAAATGGGTACACACGTGTGTACAGTTTTGCGTGGACACACACACACATGAACACAGAGAACACACATGCCACACACACGAGCACACAAACACGGGCACATGTGTGCACAACACCACCCAGGGCTTCGGGCGGAGACAGCCCCTCTGTGACTTGCACCTGCAGAGACACGGCTGACATGCACCACACCTTCCAGAGGTCGATCCGGCCCACAGGCTGGGGGCTGGGGGCTGGCTCACGCTCCAGCTCCCTATATGTAGGCAGTGGAAATGTCACACAAATGAGCCTGCTTTGTCCTCCCAGCAGACACCAACCTAAGCGAGAAGCCATCAGAGCAGAGTGACGTGATCCTGTCCCTCAGCCTCCACCACATGCCCCGATGAGAGTCTGGGCAAAGACTGGCAGGCTGAGTGCCACCCCATATCCACCAGGGAAAGCTCATCATCAGGCCCTTTCGAAACCCCACTGGGAACAGAGGCCGGTAGGGGCCATTTGTAGCTCTGGGTCCCTTGGTGGGGACAGCAGGAGACCCTGTGCTCAGAGACTGGGGGTGCCATTACAGGACAGCTGATGCATGCCCCACCCTGGGCCAGGAGGAAGTAGATAAGGCTTGCTCAAGAGGGCTGCCAACAGTGAGGCCTGAAGGGAGGGGAAAGCCGAAGACCGCGGGCAGGGCCCGAACCAGCTGTGGCCCTAGTCCACCAGAGGCCCACCTGATTGTCCTGCAGCAGCTGCCCCTGCAGCCATCGTCAGAGCCCGCCCGGGCTACCACAACTGCATCCTGGGAAGCTCCTCTGCCAGACCTGTGTGGCCCTTCCCTGCTTAGCCCGGTCTCACCCAAACCTCCTCCCCACGGACCCTTACTCTCTTCCCCAGAACTGCCCCCTTCCCCCACTTTCCCAGGGGTTTGTAGGGGGAGGACCCTCCTGTTAATAGTTCATGTGCCTGGAAGCCAGAGACACTAATACATCCTTCTCCAGCCCAGGGTAGAGCCCGGTCACTTCCTTGCTTCCATGCAGCCTGAAGCCAGCCTTTCCTGCTCCCACCTGCCCCTCAGCCCACTGCTCCCAGCTCCAAGCCACAGAAACCCCTGCTCCCTTCCCCCAGAAGATGCCACCAAACTCCCACTAGTCACACCCGCTGCCAGCACTCTCACCCATCCTGCTCACTAGCTCTGCATTGTGCAGGGACCCCTCCTGCCTGGCCCCCAGGCTCTGCTCCTGGCGCACGGCATCGACTGCACTCCCGCCCCTCATGGACTGTGCTCATGCCCAAGGACATCTGCCCTACCTCCAGCCCACCACGGTCACCTCTCTCTGCCCCGCCTAGAACATCCCAAAGGCTAGTTCCCTGCTCCTCCCACTGACCGCATCCTGTCTGCTGTCACCATGTCCCCAGAACTGCTGCCTCTTCTCATTGGCCCCAGGTTGGCAGGCCGCATACAGCGTGGCCACCCTTCCATCGCCACACTGGCCGACTGGCACACTGCAGCCACTGCCCCCCAGCCCAAGGCCAGGCTCATAGGCCTGACCTTGCAAGGTTTTTCCAGCCCAACCATGTAAGAGCAGCCCAGAGCCCCCTGACCCATGGGAGGGCATGAAGTTTACCAGCTGGCCGGCCACCCACTCGCCTACCCCCAGACCCTGCCTGCCTCTTCTCACACCCAGATCTCAGATGGCCTCCTTGTGGTGCCATCCTTGACCTCAGGCTGGAATGTCCCTCAAACCTCTCTGCCAGATCCCAGGCAACAATGCCTCTGGTGCAAACACTCAGGATGGACCCTCAGGCCCAGCAATCCCTCATTCCACAGGCGGCCTCATTACACCTGTAACACACCGTGGATCAGATTCTCACTGGGTGCAAAGGAGCGTCTTACTACGTACATGTCTTCAACTGTCAGGCTGGATTTTTAAAAAATTATGTCTACTGAACAGCTTTTTGGGTCTGTGAGTTGTTTATGTCTGTTGCCCAATTTTTCTCACTGAAGCACAACTATTGCTTTGGAGGAACTCTTTGTATAGGAAGGCTATTAATTCATCGCCATGTTCGATGAAACTAATTTATATCTGCTTACTTTTGCACATGGCATTTTTTGGAGAAAAATGGTTCCTTTTCCAGGCTGTCCGATCTGTGGGTTATTTTTTTTTTTTTTTATGTCTACTGCTCATTCCTCTCCCAGATCTGAATAATATGGGACTATACTTTCCCTTCCCAGATTTATCCTTTACATTTAAGCCTCTATCCATCTGGAAATTATTTCGGAAGGTGTATGAGTATCCTAGAGCTGATATAACAAAGTACTACAAGCCAGGCAGCTTAAAACAACAGAAATTAACTTTCTCGAAGTTCTGGAAAAGTCCAAAATCAAGATGTCAGCAGGGCCAGCTCCTGCTGGAGGCGCTGAGGGAGAGCCCATCCAGGCTTTTCTCCGGCTTCGGGCTGCCACCAACCCTGGAGCCACTCGGCTTGTGGATGCTGCCCTTCCACCCCTTTCTCCATCATCACAGAGTGCACTTCTCTGTCTGTGTCTTTGCCTCTCATGAAGACACCAGCTACTGGATTCAGTCTGCGTTCATCTAGATATCTTTAATTACACCTGCAAAGCCCTTATTTCCCATCAAAGTCACATTCTGAGGTTCTGGGTGGACATAAATTTGGGGGACACTAATCAGCCCAGTATAGTATAGGAGGTTAAATGGGGGATCCAAATGATTTCTCCAAAGAGCAAAATAACTGTTTTAATGCCTTGTATTAAAGAATCCTTCCCCTGACGCGGGAGCCCCCTCTGTTCGGTAAATATCGCATATTAAGCTATCTGACACACGAGGGTCTGCCTCTGGGCTGCCGATTCCTGCACGGAGCCACGCTGTCCTGACGATCACAGCTGCAGGGCTGTGATAATTCATCGATAAATAACTGTTATGGAACAATGGCCCCTCCCTTGGAGCGGCCTGGCCATTTTCTGGGGCTTCCAAGCAGGCCTTCCTCATTGAGTCTGAACGGAGTCTGACACCTGGAAATCAGTCATGCTGTGGCTTAAGGCTCTTGTCACAAGTGGATGTGAAACCTGTGCCTTGTGAATCCCCAGGCTGCGCTGGAATGAAAGGCAGCAGGTCTGGGGCCGAGGAACTGAGGGTGACAGGTCCCGGGGGTGGAGGGGGCGGTGGGGAGACACAGCTCGGCGGCAGCGCATGGCAGGGCAGTGGGTCCTGAACACCCGCGTGTCCGTCCTCCATCCAAACCAGCTCACCGAATGCCCTGATGTTAAAACGCCCAACCTACCCTCCAATTAATGCTCACAGAAGGGCACACGATGCGAGCAGAAGCAACACATCCCCACACTGACGGGGTCTGTCTCCCCCGGACTCAGGGGGAACTGCACCTTTGTCACCAAATGGAAGTCAAGCTGACAGACTATCAAATTCCTGCTAAGAGGACCAAAAGGTGGAAATGAAATGCCCTCCAAAGAATGAAGGATAAACAAAAGGTGGTCCACCTGCACAGGGGAATATTACTCAGCCATAAAAAGGAATGAAGAGCTGATACATGCTGCAGTATAGATGAATTTCGAAAACTCGCTGAGTGAAAGAGACTAGATGCAAAAGGCCACAGAGTGGGCGATCCCATTGATATGAAATATCCAGAACAGGCAAATACGGAGTCAGAAAGCAGATCAGTGGTTGTCAGGGGCTGGGGAAGGGGAGGTGCAGAGTGACTGCTGATGGGGTTGGGGTTCCCTCAAGGGGTGGTGAAAATGTCTTGGAACTGGATACAGGTGACAGTTACACAACATTATTAATGTGCTAAATGTTACTAATGGTGAATTTTATGTTATGTGCATTTTACCAGAATAAAAAAACGCCCACTGTAAAACCTGAACTGTTAAAAATTAAGACTTTGCGAACGCCACAGTGGTATACTTTCTGAACTCTTGAGAAGACACGAACCTGAATTCAGGGTCTCTCCCTCTTGCTCTTAGAGAAAGGAGGTGCACTGACAAGGGGGGGCCACCACACACTCAGCCCCAGGGCTGGACAAGCGGACAAACGTGAACGAGCCCCTCTCAAGGCCTGGCTGAGGCCTTATGCATGAAAAAAGCAAGGTTCTGCCTATAGGTCTGGCGAGCAATTTGGAATGTACTGGAAAATAAGGCAGACGGGGCCTCCAGAAAGTGTAGTGTAGCCGCTTCGTTTATATAAGGCCATAATTTGCAGCCACATGTTTATCGGATGAAATCATTCTTAAGCTGAAAGGAAGAGGCGCCACTCAGAACACGGCGCATTTCCACGTTCCCACGCATGTGCCCTTGAGCCCACTGGGTTTTTCAGGAAGAAACAATCACGTGAAGTTATTGGGAAGATGGACGCTCTAAGAAAAGGCTACAAAACGAGTGTGTTTCTCAGTCAAGGCAGCTCAGAGCTGGAAGACAACACAGGACTTACATCGGGGTGATGCAGCCACAGCTGTGGGAACGCCTGGAGCCCCAAAGCTGGAAGAGGCGAGGAAGGGTCCCCTGGAGGCTTTGGAGGGAGCCATGGCCCTGCTAATGCTTTGATTTTGGACTTGTGGCCTCCAGCACAGCAAGAGAATAAATTTCTATTGTTTAAGCCACTTGGTTCGCGGTACCAGCTTACGGCAGCCCTGGGACACAAATCCAGGTGCCCAGTGCGGAAGGCACCGGATGCTCCAAGCATACACACCCTCTCAAGATTGTCGCCCAGTGTGCCCCCTTTCTTCCCTACGAGATGCCCCTCAGGCCTTTCAGTCTGGCCCAACAGGTCTGACCCCTGGAGAAAGCCCCTCCCCCAGGCTTGTGCAGCCGCCCTCGAGACCCATCCTTTTCCGGTGGGTTTGTAACTACATCCTTTAACCTGTCCTGGCAACAAATGTTTCCCCAGTCCCTACCCTTGGCCAGGCCAGCTGGGCACAGGAGGGAGTGAGAATGTCAAGGTGTCTTGGCCTTCAAGAAGCAAGACCACAAACTAACCCATAAGCAGAGGCACTTCTAACCATGGTGCGATGGTGTGTCACACCGGGGCCATGCCAGTGGACGCTAGGAGATGGTTGGAGACATTTTTGGTCCTCATCATAGTGGGGAGGGAGGTGCTACTGGCATCTGGTGGACAGAGGCCAGGGATACTGCTCAACACCCTACAGGGCACGGTATGAGCCGCCCCCACCTGCCAGGGCAGAGAGTAAGGCAGCCCCAGAGAGCAGAGGTGCTTTGGTAAGCACAAAAATGGACCAAGGCAGGGTGGTTATTAGGGACCAGGAGGCAGGAAGAGCTTAGAGCGAACAGTTGCTGAGGCCCATGCAGTGAGAAGGGGCGGACGGGCCGAGAGCTTGGGGATGGCGGCCCAGTGAGGGTGGTGAGCTCCGAGGGCAGGGGCGGCCTCAGAACAAGGGGACCAGTGTGGCCAGCAGAATGAGGCGGGCGGGGGCAGGGGCAGGGTCGAGGAGGTCAGATCTGATCCAGCAGGCCTGGCGAATGTGGGGCGGAGTCGAACTTTTCACGAAGGTCTCACGGGGAGGGCTGGCTGGTTGGGCACAGGGAGCACCGGGACATGAATGGCACTGGGAAGGGCTCAGCCAGGCTGCATGTGACAGGTGGACTATGGGGGGGCTCCCCACTGGGTGGCCCCTACAGGAGTTGGGAGCAGGGGAACTGCTGGTGGTGGCTGAGCCAGGCCCACAGGACACAGGCGGGTCCTGGTTACAGGGGATGGGTGATGACAGAGCTTCGGGGTCCCCGGGGGGGGCTGGGCTCTGGGTCTTTTCTGGGTGAGTGGTGGGTGCACGAAGACATGGAAGGCTGCTGGGGAAGAGGGTCCGGACGGGCAGAGGAGGGCCCTTTGGGACTCCCCTCTCCAAATCACAGTCCCTGTCGTCGTGCTCAGGCGGAAAGCCTCCCTGAGAACCTCCTGTGGGCAGAACTACGGAGACAGCACACACAAGCCCGGTTTACAACCACAGCTCGCAAGCAGGGCAGCCCCTGGAGAGTGAGGAAGCCCCACAGTGCTTTTAAGGCAGCTCATGTCCGCAAGGGCTTCAGGTGAGGCTCGAGGTGGGGGTGCTCCTGTGCCAACTCAGTGGCTCAACATGGGCCAGCCGCTCTGGTCCACGGGAAGCCCCTGCCACCCAGCACGTCCCCATGGAACCGCCGTCACAGGTCTGCAGGACGCCCTGCTAGGGGTGCAGCCCCTGCTTCACTGGCTGCAATGCGGGATTTGGGCAACAACAACCACCGAGCTATTAATCTCATGTCTGGAACCTGGAACAAAGTAGCTGCTTAATAACACTGGCTGTTTCTGAGCTCTGAGCAGATGCGCTCTTATCAGCAAAAGCCACTGGTTGCCTCCTACCAAGAGCCCCCATCCCAGTTTTTTCAATAACCCCTCGCTGGACTCAACTTTGGAACATTGCCACCAATCCCGGGACCCTGACCCCTTTAGCCATCCACAGCCCCATCAGCCTCACAAAACCCCCACGTCCATCCCTTTTTCCATTCCTGACTTTGCCCACCCCCAGCTGCGTGGGGTACTCTCTGCCCAGAGTTGCCCCCTCCATTCCACCCGTGATCCCCGGCCTCATGGTGTTCACATGGGCAAGGCCTCCTCCTCTTCGTGGCCACAAATCACACTCCCTGCCCAGTTTCTGCCACAAGGACCTGGTTCTGCTCTCGGGCCCAATGACAGCTTCCATCACCTGGCTGGCTGAGGGCCCAGGGTTCTGACCTGTCAATAACATCTTTGATTTCACCTACCAATCAATGAGCTCCCTTCCTGGCCTACTCACGCACTGTCATGGGGTGGAGATAAAGGTGATCCTGCAGGCTGGCCACCGGCTTTGGCAACACTCAAGACAGTGACCTCAGAATGCTCCGATTGTAAACCTCAGCCGGGCCCCTTGGCAGGCGTGAGTGCGCGTGCGTGTGCACACACACACACACACACACACGGCCACCCAGGCCTGGTGCTAAGGTGCCCCTTAGAGTCCCAGGAGATCTGCACCTTCCTGAGCAGGGTCCCTGTCTCTTCATAGTCACCCTGAGTCTAAGGAGGATCATGTGCAAGATCTGGAAATTCCCTAATGGGGAGCTCGCAAAGTTGATGTGACCACCACCCCTAAAATGTTTACTTAAATGAGTGAGGCAAAACAAGATAAACTCACTCTCTATTGGTCCCACTATTTGTCCAAAATCCCTTTGCCTAATAAAAATAAAATTTGCCTCTTACCCTTTACGGGCTAAATTGTGTGTCTCCAACACCCTTCCCCAATTCATTCTGTTGAAGCCCTCGCCCCCAAGGTCTCAGAATTTAACCGTATTTGGAGACAGAGCCTTCAAAGAGGTGATTCAGTTACAAGAAGGTCACCAGGGCGGACCGTGACCGGACAGGACTGGTGTCCGTAAAGAGGAAATCTGGACCGAACCTGCACAGAGGGAGGACCAGGAGACACAGAAAGAAGACGGCCACCTACAAGCCAAGGCGGGGGCCTCAGGAGAACGCAACCCAGCTGATGCCCTGACCTTGGACTTCTGGCTTCCAGAACTGTGAGGCAATTTCTGTTGATTAAGCTCTGGTCTGGGGTACTCTTTTTATGGCAGCCCCAGGAAACTCGCACGCCCAGGAGACAGCACTGAAATGCCCATTCTTGAACACACAGCACTGTGAAGCAGGGCAGAGCTGGGATATAAATGAATGAGTCAGACCCGGTCAGCTTATTCATCACTCCGACTAATGCATGGGCCAAAGGCCTGAATCACTACTTTATTTATCATCGGGATCCGGCTCAGAAAGTGTTGATGAGGAAATGAGTAGAACCCAAACTCATCCCTGTGTCTCTGAGGCATGCCTAATCAATCTCTGAGGTCCTTTCTGGGCCAAAATGAAAACTTGGGGAGGTGAAGGGACGGACTCTGCGTAGTGGCCGGCAGCAGGATGGCTCTTCAGGGGCCTGGCAGTGCTCGGACAGAGCCCTTTGTTCTGTGACGCCCTCCATCCAGGAGGAGGGCAGAGAGAAGGGCCTGTCTTGCTCTGCGGGGAGGCCGAGCAGGGGCTGCCTGGCACAGTTAGTTGGGGACTTGGGGACACACAAAGAGCTGGTGGGTGGGGACCAAGGGTGGGAGGGACAGTGTCCACAAAGGATCAGAAGGCCCCAGAATGTGCATTCCCTCCCATGGAGTTACAGCCGCAATGTCACCTTTGGGGAACAAGCAGAGAAGCACGCACGAGGCACAAAAGTTAGATAATCTGTCTAATATTTTTTTTTGTCTTGAAGATGGACTGGTGTCTCGAGCCAAGAGGGCAAACAGAAGATAATGGGGCTTCAAGAGCCACACTGATCCGGGGCCACCTCCAAAACAGCTCTTGAGAAGAGAATCGAATACCTCTAATCTCGGAAGGAAAGCAACAATTTGTGCCAAGCAAGGACGGATCCTGCAGAAATCCAGGTCAGTGGTAAGACAAAGAAGAACGAGACAATGGCATTGCTGTCTGGGCAAACGCAGACAGCCCCCACTCATCTCCTGTTCCTCCTCTGCTGTCCATTCCTGAGGCACGTTGTCCAACTCCCCCTTGGTCAGTTCCCAGTGGTGCCTCCTTTTTATCGAGACTTCAGATTAAGAACTGACCGGATGGCAGAATTCAGTTGCTGGCCTCTTTCCCCAAATCCTGCTTTTGGCAGCAGCTCGCGAGGAGCTCAACTTACACCGAAGACCCACTGAGGCAATGGTGGGCAGGAGCCAGATTTTACTACAGAGCAGAGGTTGTTACTGGTAGCGATTCTGCCCCCAAGGGACATGTAGCCATGTCTGGAGACATTTTTGGTTATCACAGTTTGGGGGGTGGGTGCTATGGGCATCTCATGGGTGGAGGTCAGGGATGTTACTCAACATTCTATAATACATGGGACTGCCCACCCCCCAACCTCCCAGCAAAGAATGACCCAGTCATTCCCAAATGTGAATAGTGCTGCAGTTGAGTAACTATGCTCTAGAATTTGGTCCTCACCCATCTGAGGTTATCTTTCGAGTTTCTAGAGAACCAGGGAGCCATCAGGGAGCCATCTCTGAAGGTACCATCTCCCTGAGCCTCGGTTTCCGTATTGGGAAAATAGGAACCAGGGTTCTGCTGGTTGGCAGAATTAAGAGTTGGGTATAAAAGTGCCCATCCCAGAAGGTGCTCAATAAAGGGCAGAGCTGCAGAGGGATCTGCTTGTGCAACCCACCCCCCTTCAGGGCTTGGTGTTACACCTCCATATCTCCCAAGGCTTGGCTGGAACCC